>JAGVVM010001667.1:0-50419 GCA_019149425.1 Psidium friedrichsthalianum
CCATGCTATTATACTTCCCCGCAACGTGAAATAAGAATTTGCCTTCGTCGCGTCGCGATACTCGTGCACCCCATTTAAAGTGATGTTTTTTGATATATAGATATATAGTATCAATGAGTGTTTTTTTTTTTGTGGTCCATACACATTGAAGTGATTACCCTGTTGAAAATTTGGGGGAAAAGGCGGCCGTGATGGGTGGAGGAAGGTATGTCTTGTGGTGGCGACTGCGCCGGAGTCCAATCCGGTCGGGAGTTGTGATGTGGCGAAACAACACGGTGATATGTACCCCAAGCAACGGCTAAAAAAAGGTCATCTGGGGTGCTGTTTCCAGGGAAAAACTGCTGTGTGCCAAACCGTCAAAAAAATCGACCTGATGGGGTTTGACAACAGGTGGTGTAAGGCTTTTTTTTGGTTTTTTTAATATTTCCTCCTTCCTTGCACATAAATATACTTTCTTCAAGCAGGTAGTAAAAGATAGGGAGTAATACATGCTAAATGGAGGAAGATCTCGATGCCCGTTTAGCAAAGGTTTTTGTGTTCTCTGGAGCTATCTTGTTGTCAACCCGATAAAAAATCATGGCTTTGGGACAGATTCCATAAAATGTTCAAAGTACGGAGTGCGTAGGCCTATTGCTGGACTGGTTTGAAAGGTCAATGTAGAGCGTCAATTGTAGATTATCGTCATTGGTACACACACGGTGAACACGTGACGGCATATGTTTGTGTGCTTCACGCAGGGGGCATGGGTCGCAAGGAAAAAATCCAACATTTGAAATTGTTAAAACATCCTGCATAACACTATGGCTGTTGGGAAGTTTTCTATGACTCTTAAATGTATGTGCATAGCGATTTTCCATCTACCCGGTAAATCGAAGCTTTTTAAGTCGAAACCTTCTAACATGATATCGGAATTAGGTTCTACCTCGTCCTTTCACATGTGCGTCCACCATGCTCATCAAACGGTAATTTGCGATGCCCATGTTTGCAGGTTCTATGGAGATGTTTGTTTGATCATATAGCCAAGATTCAGCGAGAAATTTACTTCTCCCTCAAACCGTATTCGTTTGCAAGGGCTTGTTGAACTGGATAACACGAGCATGTAACCAAGCTGGACGTCAAGAGGCAAAATGAAGTCGATGAGTTGGACTGGTGGGTGAGCTCTAAGTTTATTTGATACCACGTTGACTTATCATGCTCCTTGTTTTCGGGTTAAAAGAAAATCCGGAGAAACATCATGTGGTTGGGCCGTGCACGAGGACACCCTTGAGTTCTTCGATTGACTAGTGATTCTTCATAACGAGTTTGAAGACATTGTAACATGAGAAAACCACCAAGAATGATGGACATGGAGTTCGGTTTCACGAGTGCAGTCTGTCGTATTCTGTCGTTCTTTCGCGTACTTCGTTTCTAGCTTTTCATCCAAGACGCACACGAAGGGCCCAACAGTTCGGCTGTGGCAAGGCCGATTGGTTTCCCTATGCTCGAGCATGCCACGGACAAAAAATGGCCTGTTCCTGCGCAACCGCTACTTCCATTTTTCACTTTTGTTTTGTTGCTGTCGGTCCGTCGTCGTCGTCGTCGTCACACCAAAGAAAAGGGCAAGGACATAGTGTGGACAACACGACAGGAAGAGTTTGAAGACATGGGTGAATTTTAAGAGGCATGGTGTTCATTGGCAAAGGCACACAAAGAAATCGAGGCACGGGGGACGAGATAAAATACTTTAATCGCCTACCGTCCGCGTATCATCGTTGTGGGACATACCTTGCCAAGCCGAGCGACCGCAAGCTGGAGCCATTCTAGTTGAAAAGCAAGGCAAAATTTTATAATCCCGTGTCATCATTTTGATCAAAGCATCTTTTCTCTTCGCTTTCTCTTGATAGTTTTCTTATCCCCTAGCAGTAGTAGCTAACAGAGTTTTCCACTCTTTAAGGAAAGAAAAACACGCGCGGCGCACACACGCACGAGCTTCTTCATCACACAGTCTGCCTCCGGCCATTGGAAATGAGCTTCCTTCTCATCATTAATGGAATGTACAGTTTCCTCTCAATAACTATTAGGGTTTGTATCAAAGTTCAAGCATGAACTTCCTCTAAATTACATTGGAAAGACTCACTAAGGACAAAACCCTTTCTTCTTCTTCATACTTCTCTATGTTTCCATAAATAATAATTAAAATTTTCTTTAAAGTTTTCTTGTACTTTATGATATGCTCCAAGGAATCAAAAGCAGCGCGGCAATCATGACACTTGGAAAATTATACATTTCTTTCTTAATGTGGGCATCACTGCTTTACTGCAAACGGTGCAGTTTTTTCCCTGTGCACGAGCAGAAAAATCAAGCTATATCCTCATGGAGACTGGCCCCAAGCAAGACCTTAGAACGCTTCACCTCATCTTTGAAATGTAAAATGCATGGGTATTTTTTTTTTTTTTTTGAGAGGAAGGGAAGAAAATATTTTCCTCTCAATTTGGAAGTGGGGTAGGGGTGGGAAAGGTAGACTCCGCGTCATCTTTGGATGGTTGCCGTCGAGTAGGCTTGTATAGTAACGACCTATCCCTGAGTCGAGTCGTCGGAGATTCAGCTCCTTCATTGTTAAGACTCATCATACCGTCCCTTTAAAATTCAATCGTTTTCCTATGTGAAGTTTCAGCTTTAGACATGGTTAAGATCTCAACGTTTTCTGTCACGAGAAAATGTATGCCTTCAGGCTATTGCAAGAAAATTTGACCAGAGGCAACTCGAAAGTGAGCCTTATCTAACCTCGTATCTATCTTTCGCTCAACAACGTCAGTAACGAGAGAAAAAACCTAACAGAAGATGGGGTTATTAGGGGGAGAACATCGGTCCATGAACTGTAATGATAAGCCGGCGAAATGTGTCGGGAGGCGACCTCTGATCTTAACATGCTCTTCACTTTACAGTCCCTTTCCCGCGTCAGTCCGCGCATGACATTTGACCTTCGTATCATTTAACGGTAGAAGACATAAAAGCCCAACACATCAGGGCGGCGCTTCCAGATGCAGAGCTCTTTCTTCCTTCCAAAACCCAGTTGCAGAGTAACAGCGCGACCTTAAGCGAAGAAAGAGCTGCTGACGCAGGATTCTTCACGAGCTGTCTTGGAGGTCAACGTGTTAAGTGAAGAGCTTATGGTTGCTTCAGTTGGCTGAGAAATGCAAGACAGGAATGGAGCACTGTCAGAACTCTCGTGGAATACATGGAATCGAAGCAAAGACTGATAACCCTTCCTTCACCCCCCGCCATGTTAATGGGAATAATCAAAGATTGAATATTTTTGAACTTAAAACGTAAGAGTCTATGGAACTGACCTTGCAGGGGCACTTGAAAAGGATTCATTGCTGTAGAAAATCTCTTTGTTATTTTGTCCTCCTCCTTTTAATATAGACACGCAGGTATATGGATGTGGATACGTGTTGATGCAGGACCGTGGAGGTGGACTCCTATCAGTCGCTTTTGTAAGAAAGAAAGGTTTTGTTCATCTGACAAGGCTCGCTGGTGCGTCAGAGGAGCCAGTCGCAGTGCGTGCAGACACGAGCTTTCTTACAATCTACTGTTTCTCGTTTTGTTCGCATGATAACGAGAAGGACGGGCCAGGTCAAGAATCTCCCCTACTTTTCCTATTCTTTTCTTGCTTTGTCAAAGTTTCTCCTTTCCAATGTTTTAGCTCTTTCTAAAATAGAATCAGGACCCAAAACTTTTCAGAGAGAATCGCAGTGAGGGTATGCTCCAAGGAAATTTCGTAAGTTTGAGCATTTTCATAATTTTATTTAAGATAGTGGGTGGTTTTTGAATCTAAAAAGTGGTGCGTAAGGGCCTGTTTGGTAACGTTTCTGTTCCTCTATTTCTATTCCAGAAACAAAAAAGGACATAAACATGTTTGGTAACGCATATAATTCAGTTTCTGATTCTGCTCTCGGGAACACTTTTGGACCAAAAATCAAAAACAAAAAAAAGTTGTTTCTAAAAAAAAGAACACTTTTTTAGATTCACTTATCTAAACATGTTTGTTGTTTCTAAACAAAAAAAAATTGTTTCTCATCCTCTTCTCACGACACTATTTTAAGATCAAACTTTTAAGATCACTTTTGGACAAAAAATCATAAATTTTATGTAGTTACCAAACGCATTCTGATTCTCTAAAAGAAATGAATAAAAAAAAGTGATTTTAATTAGAATCATTTTTTTTTAATAGAAACGTTACCAAACATGGCCTAATTCTCTATTTTTGACGGTTCTTCTAGAGAAAAATAAATCAAAATGGGCCAAAAAAATCAGAGCCTTTGAGCTCAGTTCTTGGTCGAGATGATGAGGGAGGCCCAACGAGAATTGTTTCATCAACCCATGCAAATGCAAAGGATCAAGAAGCCCAGGAAGCAATAGACCTTGCTTAGCGTTGATCGTACTGTGGTCATCTAAATCCAGATTTACAGGACCGAGCGTCTCTGTACACGGCTATGAGCCTATTCTGGTACGTTTTATTTTATGCGGATTATTTGCCTGAAAACCACTGACATGTGCCCTGCAGATCTTCTCGTGCTCTGTAAGCTGCCTCGTGACGTTAAATCTGTGCCTCCAGGACCGTAAATTGACAATGAGATAAGCTGGAGAAGCTGGAGACCCAACTGTTCGGAGTTCAGAAGAAGATTTTACTGAGTTCTCTTCTTGCCCTTAGAAAGGCCTGATTCTGCGAATCTCTTACCAGTCACCAGCATGTTGATAACAAGGCACGTCCTAAATAGTTGTGCTTGCCAAGCTAGGTAACCTTTTGCTTTGGTAGACATGTTCCTGCTTTCCTCATATAGTACTTGGAACAAAATTATGAGGCCTTTTCTCCCAATGAAGGTCTGTCAGTAGTACCAACTACCTAGAGCACATTGCGCATCGATTGGCCATGTTTGTCACTGCTGACTCTTGAAGTAGAGAAATAGCCAGAGATCGAAGAACAGATATCTAGATCAACTTAAGCCGCTTGCGGTATATCTAGATCAATGCGTCTGCTTAACACGAAGCATTAAAAACCTTCACGGATACGGACAGGGGACAGGTTGGTAGGTGCCGAATTGCTTCGAGGTGGCCCAATCTTCTCTCGTTTACCTGATCTACGGGGTCATCTCCCTTTCTCACAATGATACCCACATGTCTTGTTGGATACGGATTCACGAACTGACTTAGAATTTAAAAGCAAGGTCGTCAGACAGGAGGAGGTTTCATTCGTCAACCTCCTGTAGGTAGGGCTTTCAGAACCCAATTCAATTTGAGTAGGTCTCATGTGAACTCGACTCATTTTGGGCAGAGCACTTTACAGGCCAGGTGAAAATTCAGTCACAGAGCCTGAGATAGAGATGGGTCGTGCACAAAGTCCCAGTTCATACATCGCAACACTCGCCGCCCAACTTTCACCAATGCATTGATACAAAGCGACAAAGAGAGAAAAAGAAGCAATGTTCGATCTGGAAATTGCATTTTAAAAAAGGAGGAGAAGGGAAGGGCTGGGTCCTGTACCCAGTTCATCATTGGAGCTGACAAGATCCAAACAAATCCGCCGAGCCACCGGCCCTCTGCTAACCATACTTAACAAACTCCCTCAGAGACCACTGCTTTTCTATTGATTTAATCATTTTCTGGCTCTGTTTTAACGCCCACCATCATCAAAAGAACCTCTTTTCTTTTGATCCTCTGTTTCTGGTTTCTACTAGTACTCTCGCATTAAGAGCCTCACCCACCGAACATCGCTGACATTAAATAAAGCCAGAGCACAACCTCATATGGGTAGACATGAATCGTGTCCTGTCTCTTGAACAAATTCAATACACGCGATGCACTAACTTACAAACCCCAAAAAGACGAAATGCCCTTCGAACCCACACGACAGTGAAGAGTGAACTACCCAAAGTACTAAATCTGAATTCCAAGTTGCAAGATTCAGTCACGCAATTGGGTATAGGCTCAATCTTTGTTTTTCGTCAGATGAATGAACAGAGTCAATTTTAAACGAAATAATCCAACAAAAAAATCGCTACTTGCGTTATTATCATTATTTTTCTTTGGGCTAATTACCATTTCCCCCCATTTTACGCTATACACTCTTCCTAATCCTCACCATCTCGTACGCAGTCAGCAACAGTCAACGCGAGACCAGAGTCGGCAGACCCTTTCGAGAAAAGAAAGAGCTGAACTTATCATCAGTCCTCAGAAATGGCGAAATCGCCGACCCCAGAAGCATCTCGCAGCCGTTGATTGAATTCCTCCCGCATGTCATCGGGCACGAACTGGGTCCTACATAGAGGACAAGTGTCCTGATCGCAGTCCATCCACCGGTCCAGGCACGCCCTGTGGAAGACGTGCCGGCAGTTGCTCAACCACCTGATCTCCTCCTCCGGCCGGCCCTCGAACTCGTACAGGCACACCGCGCAGCTCTCGGGCGGGTCGACCAGGCTCTCGAACTTGACCACGGGCAGCATCTCCCGGATCAGGAGGGCCGAGACGGGCGGGCTCTCGGGCGGCGACCGCCCCCGGAACTCGGCGGGGAACGAGACGGCGTCGGTGTCGAGGAAGTCGGAGAGGCCGAGGGCGTGGAAGAGAGAGAAGATGAGGTGCCTGATGAAGCCGAGGAGGCAGAGGACGTGGACGAAGAGCTTCGGCAAGAAGACCTCCGTGTAGCCCAGCGGGAATCCCATTTTCTGTGCGGTTTTCTCGGGCGAGAAGAAACAAAGAAGGGTCTCCGAGAAACGAATTTGTTCCGGCGGCTCTGAATCGAGATCTCCTTCTCCTTCTTCGCCGGCTGCTATCCAACCGTATATATACGACGAGAGAGAGAGAGAGAGAGAGAGAGAGTTTCCAAGAGGGAGAGAGGAAGCTTCTGTCGTGTCTCCGCAGCGGGCAGCTCGGTTTATATGGGGGGAAAGAGGAATGGCGTGGCTTCTCCTTCTTTTCCTACGTAGAAAATCTACGGACGCACTGAATATTAAATTTTACTAACTGTAAAAGCCTGTCATCTTCTTAATATAAAAGTCACACACCGTCCGCAATTCCCGATTCATTCAAAACAACGCAAAAACGTGTCGCGATTTGAATTCAGACGGCACGGCGGCTATTAATTATAGATTCATTTGATGACTCCCGACATATCGTGAAACACATGAAAGAAACGAATGAATAGCAAGGCGTAATTCAGAAAATTATTTTTTGAATTTATCTCACACCAATTAAATTAAAAATATTTATTCCAGATTTTCCTTTTTTTTTTTTTTCCTTCTTGACGTTCTATTAAGCGAAACCTTTGGGTTGGTGGCGTTGATATTTTGCACGGGCTGTGACATGGAGGCTATGGGATGGGCCAATAGAAAAGGAGGAAAGCGGATCTTCCAAAGGTAGGGGGCTATGTGGTGTTGAGCCGAATGGAATCGAACCGAACCGGGCTGTGATAAGTCAACGGCAAATGCGAAAAGGCCATTTCAATGCATTCGATGATTAAACTAGAGAGGCTGTTGCGTCTCTCGCACAAGTTGGCCAAATGACGCACGTGCTGTATTTGGGGAAGCGCTTGCGATCTCCTTGTAGACGCAATGTGTGATGCACGGGGAGTTGAACCATCGTATGATCGATATTACGAGTAATTTTGAGGAACGATGTAATGTATGACACGATAACGTGGGTTGAGATATCCATTGTGCGTAGACATTATGGTTTTCCATTTGGGTGCATTTCCCTCCGAAAGCTCGTGCGAATTAACCCTGAAATCGACGAATAGCCTGATTATCGGATGAGCGTTTTTGGGCTGGGATGACGAGTATGAATCGATGTTTAACATACGACCCATTGAACCAGAGAACGCTAAACCCACCCCCCCCCCCTCCTTAAAAATAAAATAAAATAAAATAAAAGAGCAATGGGAAATGGGAAAACGCCAAAATAAAAATAAAAATAGAAATAAAGATAGATGAAAAAAGATGAAAAGAGTTGGCAAGAAGTGACAGTAGTTGGCAGAGACACATGTTGCTTCCGATTCTGATCACGCTGCATGATTGTGAGATTCCCTTTTGGTTCTCAGTGATATTTTGTCCCTCCTTCCCCCATTATGGTGAAAAGGCATCTTCGAAGAGCTTAGTGATGAATATACGAAAAATTCGTCCGAGTTTTCAATCCTGTTAAAATGACCAAAATGCTCTTACATGCTAAAAAGCCACGAAAAAACACAAAAAAAAAAAAAAAAAACCTCGGCCATCCACCCAGCCATTCAATTCCATATCCTCATCCATAGGTCAGACACTAGACACCAACCATCGCCAGCCTCCGCTCCTGCGTTAGGTCGATTTGTGGATGTCGTCGACACCTCTAACCCCGCCACTGATCGCTTCGTCCACGTTGTCAATGCCACTCATGCTACATTCAATCGATCCATCAGGCCATCCTCTCTCTCCCTCATGTCGTGCTTGTTGAAAGTTTGTTTGTAGAACTAACAAAATAATGCTTTTTTTTTTTGTTCCACGTAGGAAAGATGTGGGAATATGAACCTATATATAAGTGAAAGGTCTCCCTCATTTTTCACGCGTAGGCAATGAACTAATAAGTGGGTTAGACCCTTTAGTACCCACGAATTATAATAACAAATCAATTGTTGTTTCCTAACGAGGCTACTCACAAATGAGCTATAGTTTTTTTTTTTGTTATTTTTAATCTAATGATTATTTGGGGCCCTTACAAACTTCGCTATTATAAAATCAAGGATTATGTTGAATATTAACACTTCAACTTCCATATTTTGTTTCTTTCCAAAGAGATACAATATTCTTTTTCCGAATGTTTTCCTTAAAGAATTCTTGGAGAAATATCAAAATTGCTATATGATATTCTCATGTACTTTGTTGTATCCTGAAATTTTTTTTTATCAGTAACCATTAGCAATGTTATGGGTCCAATAATTCTGCAAGGAAAGTAAATTTGCACATCAAAATCTGATTCTACTTCTTCCCAATCTATCGTTATATTTTCCAACAGTGCTTACTCGCTCATTCTCGATCCCATGTGTGTCTACCCACGAACTCTTTGCCTCTCTTGTGACAAAGGTTGTCGCTGCCTCAACACTTTTGGTGAAGGCCACCGGAGCCATCGCAACGATTTCAATGAGGTTGCCCATGGTGTCCACATTGTCAATTCGAGGCGGCGATGCCGAGGCGACCTCAGATGGCAACGGGGACCGGGTTCCTCTGCGAGGTGTCGGTGGTGGTGGGTGAAGCGTTCGGGATGTCAAGGTGGCGCGCGGCAGTCTGTGGCAGCCGAGCACAGGCGACTACCGTTCAATTTTTTTTTTTTTGGGGTTGCTGTGTCTAATGGGTGGGAGGGGTTATTATGGGAAAGAAAAATGGCGACGCTGCAAATAAATGTACAATATCATCGAATCGAGATATGAAGCTTGTAGTTTCTAAAAAAGAAACATGCTTTTCATAGTTGGATAAAAACT
This sequence comes from Psidium friedrichsthalianum, assembly GCA_019149425.1. Classification (NCBI taxonomy): domain Eukaryota; kingdom Viridiplantae; phylum Streptophyta; class Magnoliopsida; order Myrtales; family Myrtaceae; genus Psidium; species Psidium friedrichsthalianum. The sequence continues at coordinate 9,482 of JAGVVM010001667.1, forward strand.
GAGCATATATATATATATATATGTGTATTTTCCTAAGTTCTTTTTAACCATGCGCAAAGAAATACAAGTAAAAAGAATGGATATTGGTATAATCATTTTCAAATAGTTTAAAGCGAGACAATTGAATCCTAATGTCCTCGCGACAGGACTAAAATCAAATATATTCTCTCAAATGACAATGGACAATAATTAATGTGAGCATGATATTAATTAGTCCATAAACTTAATCCTTATTGCCGGTTCTTTGATATTTTATGTAACGACCTAGTCTACGAAGCCAGGGAGTGGCTCCCGAAAAGAAACTGCCCAATAAAGACTGGTTCCTGGCATACTTTTAGGACGATAAAATGGAGCAAAAACAAACCAAATTGTACATGAGATATGATGTGTCGATACTATATACTATTGGAGCGAGTTAATTCGGGAATTTCGTGGTTTAATCGCGTCCAAACAACATATATCTTCAATTGACATTGTGCAATGATGAAAAGCGTGCCATATGTCCATTTCATTAACGATACATCTTTCTCTCTAAGATGCCTTGGGGCGGGGCCTGCCCTATGTTTCCGGACGTGCGATATAATCAGTTGCGCGACCACGATAGATTTGTATTAAGCATACGGAGAAAAAAGTAATATAAATATGGAATAGTAAAACACATTCGAAATATACAAAAGAATAGAAACTAATTATTGGAACGACAGAAATGGGATTGAAAAAGGACAAGAAGGGGAATAGTTAACACCAACTAGAGGGATTAAAATGGAGAGTGGGCGTGGCGATCAATGATTAGAGGGGCAAAAGGACAAGGAGAGCGAGAGCACGAATAGCGACGGGATGGGGAGCGAACCCTCGCCAACCGGCAAGACTTAATGGTTGGATTAGGAGACCGTCGTCCCCAGCTTACTCGAATTGTGGACAAAATTCCAGCCCAAATACGGCCGAGACAGCCATGGCCCAACTGCCTCCGTCGCACCACCACCACTGCCTTCCTTTACATAATTACTCCATGTTTGGCACGCGTGCGCTCTCTCTCTCATTTTTTTTTTTTATTGTCAGCTCGTGAAAGATATTGTATCCCTACCCTTTACTCGATGCACTATGATTGAATCCCGAATTATACATAAATTTTACGTTAAGACGACATGCATGTAGAGGTAGGGATCGTACAAAATTGCCCTACGAGGGAAGGAGCAAGACATGCGGAGGGATAGATGCCTCAAAGTTCGGTCGAAGCCCGACCGTTCATTTTCATGTGCACCTTAAATTCTAACGTGGATGAATGGCATGTGCGCATTTGGTTGAGTTTTGCTTAAAAGAATATGTTTAGAAATCCAAGTGATTTAGTTCTTGCACATGCTATATTTGTAATAAGGATCCTATATCGGTAGGTTACTAGTTTTTCAATGAACTTTGCCGGCATAACAATCTTTGTTAATTGTGAGAATAACTGAAAAAAAAAACTGTGAGAATAATATTATGTTGCGAGCAATAAATTCTTAAAAGAGAGACACCATAATAATTTTTTAATTAATTGTTATTTATTTTTTGTCTCCCAAAACAGACCGTTAGCATAATAATTGCTCAAAGACTTGTTATGCACTCAATTTTCTTTTCCAATTGCATCCCATCCTTCCTATCTCCAAAACCAATCACATTAGTCCTTATCAACAGAGGCGCAATTTCATTTTGCGCCCCCAATAAGCAGCACAAACGAAACATGGCAGAGACTAAAGGACTAAAATGAAATGTGCTCCAAATACGGCACCCGAAAATATGATTTTTTTTTCTTTCCCTTCTGCACGCGCGTGCCTAACCAAAATCCATTCGGATGGGATTGTCTCTTCTCGTCGTCGACACATATAAGAATCGAAGCTGTCCATAGCGACATAACAGAGGCTCTGGAACCGATCTTGGAATTGTATCTATCATCAGTTCTTGGTGAATGGTCCGAGTCTAGATTGGATTTTTTCGTCGGGTCGAGACTTTTTAAGTGTATATGTTGGAGCTGTCTCTTCAACTTCAAGTGGGGTTTTGCAGCAAATCGACTCTCCGGATGAGAAACGAGGGACCAGCAAAATCTCTGTGTCTGTGGATTGTTTGCACCTGTGTGTGGTCTTGGAGCTTCGAAGGGATCGATGTGTCGTGTTCTACTGTGCAATAATATATCAATTCGATTGCCGTCGGTTCACACATATGCATGAGAAAAGGAGTGGGAACCTCGAGCCCAAGTCCCCACCGTGAGTGGAAGAGCGTTGTAAAGTGACGGGATCCTGCAATATGAGTTTCTGAGAAGACGAAATAATGACACTACAAAAAAAAAAAAAACGGAATTTAACCACGAAAAATTAGCAACGGACTCTAATTCATCGCTAATTTGCGACGAAAATAGCGATGAAAATCCATTATTAAGTAGAATACTTTACTGTAAAAAATTCACAAGAAGAACCTCAACACTTCGACTGAAATTCTACGTGCAATATGCTGGCGAAATAACTAACACCGCTTCTAATCTTCACTTGCTTGAAGATTGAAACCCTCGAGGACTAGATCCAAATCCACGCTTTCTTTCTTCTTCTTTTTTTATATATCTATCATATCTCTAATTCTTATCTCTTTGACATTTCCTCTGCCTCTCCATAAAGTGCGGGAGTCGAATCCCGGACTTCTGATACTAGTATCCCCACCCCATAATCCCTTCTAGCTGCACGGAAGCTAGCCATCAAGCACTCTTATTATAGACTTTTGATGAATCCAAAGGAATAACGTGATTTCCTCTTCTTGGACACTTCAACTCCAAGGAAGACTCCACCAAAATTTTGTGTTCCTCTTTCTTTTATTCCAAGATTGTCCTTACGATACAAACATACTCAAATTCGAGACATAAATTTAACAAGAAAGAAATCACCGAGAGTTTATGGTATTTATTGATAGAACATGCCAAAAAAGACGATAGCATAAATCCATTCTAACGGAAAATCACTTTATCCGTATTCAAGATGTTGTGAACTTTAAGACCGTGTTACCAAAAGCGCACGATGCGTATGGAGGATACATCACTATAGAATCATATTCATTTAATTGATTGTTCTAGAAAAAGTTCACGATGGGAATTTTGGTTATCTAAATAATTATAGCCTAAAAAAACTCATCACGCGATAACTCCTAGAGAAATGGCGAGGCTCAAGGCTGATGCGTGGTTGATCATATATGAACGCTTGTTGTTAACAGGTCATACATATTTACCCCCATAGAGATTTAGTATGCAACAAACAGCACGGCAAATAAGATTGTCGGGAGCAGGCCCCCATCACATGGCAAAAACCTTATCTCCGCCGCGTCAAATGTTTGTGATGTGTCTCCTCGCTCACCCTCTTCAGCGCAAACACACCCACAGGCCTTATCTCCCCAAAGCTATGTGGCCATCGATCTACACGTTTTGACCCTAAATTTGGATCCTTCAACAACGTCTTTTTGCTTCTGGTGGTGTCCACTCCCTCTCGAGTCCCTGTCACCCGCCACTTTCTCCTCTTTTGCGCTCCATTCGGGGCTTTGCTATCTCAGTTCTGATGCCGACCCATAGCTCATCGACACATCCATTTTCTTCTGTCGGCTCTTTGGACGTGCCTGGTCTCTCTCCTTTTTCGCTACGACCCAAGCGGGATGTTCTTCGTTGAGGTGGAAACAAGAGTACCATCCCACTTTGGTGGTGCAATGACATCCTCCGTAAGCCTAAGTCGTTATCTCATCACGCGATTTAATATTTAATTATTCAATCATTCTCTCTCTTAAACTAAAAGAAAAAATTTATAAAATAGTAATAAGACCCGCAATACTATACGGAGCTGAATGTTGGCTAGTATAAAAGTAACATGAGCATAAAATGGGAGTAACGAAAATGAGAATATTAAGGTGGATGTGTGATCATATAAAGATGGATAAGATAAGAAATAAATATATTCGATGAAAAGTTGGTATAGTAGCGGTAGCAGAGAAGACGAAAGAATATAGATTGAGATGGTTTGGACCTATTCTCTGTAGGTTTCTAGATGCCCCGGTAAAAACAGAAGTTTGTTACCGAGAACATGACGTGAAGAAAGGAAGAGGTCGGTTGAAACTTACTTAGGAGAATGTAGTAAAACAAAATTTAATGAAGTGAGAAATAGATTGACGTATTATTTATTTTAAGATAGAGTGGAGGAAAGCTATTCGTATTGTAGAGGGAGATTTCCTATGTTCAAGATTGTCATGTTTAGTCCTTTTTCCTCTTTTTTTTTTTGTATCTCTGTCTTTACTTTTATTTTAGTATATTCTATGCTTTTCTATTCGGATTTATAGACTGCCGACTCTAACTAGTTTGGGATAATGGTGATATTGATGTTGAATCATTCTCCCTCACTCTTAATTTGGTCTTTTTATCTAGTACTAAGCATTGACATATTTAATTTTGAAAGACAAATGGGACCTGTAAAGATTCATACTCAAAACTTCCTGTTATGATATCAAGTGAGATTTTGTGAGATCGGCGCCAACTATTTTAAAAGCTTAAATCAAGGCACAATTTAATATTTAATTGATCAATCATAAAGTAAGCGATTTTGAAAGTTTTCAATTTTTTTTTATCTAACATTCCTTAAAAGAGCATGCATTTCATTGTTCAAAGTGAAAGCTTGCTCATGCATAACTTGTCCACCAATTGTCGCGAAAATTACCAAAAAAGTCTTTGTAGTTATGTCAATTCAGACCTAATTTTTTTTGCCGATTCAGTTCTAAACCTTTTGTAATTGTGCTATTTCAATCTATCTAAAAAATTTTGGCTGACCGACACTGACATGAACGTTGGTCGGCTAGCAACATAAATTTTAAATTTTATTTTTAAAATTTTTTCTTCACCTTCCCTCTTCTTCTTCCAGCCGGTCATTAAGGTTTAATGACCGGCTGGAAGAAGAAGAGGGAAGGGAAAAAAATAAAAGAAAAAAAATTAAAGAATTAAAAAGTATTAAAATATTATGTCGTCAACCTACTAGCATCCACTTTAGTGTCGACTGGCCAAAATTTATTGGATGCAATGAAATAGCACAATTGCAATAGGTTTAGGACTAAATTAGCCAAAAAAAAAAATTGAATTGGTAAAATGGCGATAGATTTAGGACTTTTTTTTAAAAAAATTCTTGCTAATCATGGGATGAAAAAAAGGGGGAAAAAACCCTCTGATCTAGCATAAGGAAGTCCGGAATAGTGGAATATTTTACGAAATATTACTCTCCAACCCAAGTTCTTATCTATGCAATTATTGAAAAATGAAGGTTCATCAAATGAGGCCTCTCCACTAATAAAATTCATATAATTGTCTTAATTTTTGGCATCACTATAGATACCTCTTTAATCCCTTTCTTTTTTCTTTAGATTGTTTAGATAAAAGACAATTAAGCTTATTACTGCGCAAGATTACTCATTCCCATTAATTTCCTTGTTATAACGAATTTTCGAGTTAAAGGATCAATAGATATGTTTGAGATATTCTTAATCTATCGGTTGGGAAGGAACTAATTTACTTTAGTCTATCGGTCGGGTATATTTGTAACAATGGCGTGCGTCACAACACTTTTGGAGCACAATTTCTATTCCATAAAATTTATTTGATAATGCAACTTTTAGAGTAGAAATTCATTTGTTATGTCACTTTATTTTTCTACTATTGAAGCTTTTTTTTTTTAAGTTCTATAAGTAGTTTTGGAGCCATTTGAAGAAGTAAAAAAAAAAAATCAACTTTTGGCTAGAAGCTGATTACTAAAGCATAAATGTTACCCTGTGCGCCCAAGTTATTGCGCCGTTTTGATTCCGTATAAAATGCCTATCGGAATAATGAGTGAGCAACGTAAAAGAGAGAAATGCAAACTAAGGAGGTTATGAATGAGAAAGATAGATATCTATAATCAATAATAATTACTAGATATAAAATCATAAATTATGGATGAAACAGTAATTGCATCATCACATGTATCTTTCAAATCCGCGCAAGGCGCGGGTTCACGGCTAGTTTATATACTTTTATTTACTAGTCTGAATTTCAAGTCGACCGTGGTGAAAATAGTATATGGGCCTGAGTGGGGTCGAGTAAGAGCACGGGCCGAGAAGGTTCATTTAACGAAGCTCGCCAGCCCAAGTGCGGCTCGGCCCAATTGATGAAATGTGTCCACCCAAGCCCGCTCGTCTGATGGGCGGGAATCTAGGCCCGTCTAACCTTCGTCCGGTACCCGCTTGACCCGACCGGCAAATTAAAAAAAAGAAAAAGAAAAAGAAAACAAAACACCAAAAATAAGATGGGAAAAAAATAAAGAAAAAGTGAAAATAGTTGAATTTCAGTTCTTCTGAGATCCATGTGAGAGATCGGAGTCCATCGCTCGTCTCTGCTCGAGAAAAATGCTTCAGATCTCTCCTCCATCACCTCTTAATTGATCGCTCGCTCTTCTCTCGTCGTCCTCGTGAAGCACAGTTCAGTCATTTGCCGCATCGAATTCCGGAATCGGAGAGGCAAGATGTATATGGCGTACGGATGGCCGCAGGTGATTCCTCTAGAGCAAGGTCTCTGTCCGTCTTCTCAGAGAATCATCTACTTCAAAGTCATCAATGGCCTCTTGCTCGTCGTCTCCCCGTCTCACTTGGAGCTCTGGAGCTCTTCTCAGGTACAAACAAGCTCGCTCTCGTGCTCTATGACTTCCCCAGGTGTTCCGTGAATTTCCGCCGTGGTTGCTGGTTTCACTAGTGACGGTTCTTAATGTTAATTGTTTTATATGATCAGCATAAAGTGAAATTGGGGAAGTACAAGAGGGATGGGGATTCGTTGCGGAGGGAGGGAGAGAATTCGCAGGCCGTGTGGAGTCCTGATGCCAAATGATTGCCGTTATGGTGAGTTCGAGATGTGATAGTAGGCTGATGAAAGTGAAATGATCCAGTTGATTAATTAGTCGTGCAATTGCATTTGCATTGTTATTTTCGATTCATATCTGGTCGACCCATAACTATGGATTGTTACTAGTTCATTTTTGGATGTACTCATGTACAAAACCTACATCGAGTACAATCCAGAAAGGATGGTGTTCAAAATGAGAGCAAGGTGCCCTGCTGTAGACCTCTTCTTTGGCTGTTCCAGTTAGAAATTCTGCGTGTCACTTTGACTGTTCTCATTCTTCAGACTGATCTTTGTAGCTACTTATTTAGGACAATAGGGCGTTGGTATGACCCTTTAGATGATTATCTCTTGAGAAGCTAGAGAGGTGATGCTTCTCAATTGTGCCTATTGTTAGTGAAAGCGTGCATTCTTTCCTCCTTCCTTATTCTTGCTCTGACTAATAAAAGAAAATACTAGTCGCTTCTTAAATTATCCTCTCAAGGGCACTTCGTTGCGTCTTATGACACAGTTTCATATTGTTTGCAGACGACTTCACTCTATCTACATTTATTTAAGGTTCAATTTTCTGAGAAAAGAGTACAGATTGGAGGGAAGCAACCTTCTGGTCTGTACTTTGCAACTATTTCTCTTCTCCTCAGCGAGCAGGTTCCTTTTGCAGACATGAATTTATCTGTGTAAGTATTGCACTAATGTAGTTGTGTATATGCTGGAATCTAAACTTGTGCCTTAGCAGAATGTGGATATACCAATGTCTTTATTATTCTCTGAACCCGGTTAAGTTGTACAAGAATCACGTTACATCTCTTAAGTGTATTGGTTTCGCTCATTTAAAATGAAATATTAAATGGACAAAGCAGTTTAGAAACCTAAGGGTCATGTTTGATGAATGCTTGCTGAACTTACGTCTCTTATCCAGGAGCAATATGGTAAGTGATAACAGGCATATGTTGCTTGGACTCTCTGACGGATCCTTGTATGGCATTTCTTGGAAGGGAGAGGTATGCTTAATGGAGAGTTAATTTGAGTTATCTTGTTTACTGGCTATTTACTTTCAGGATCAAAGTTTTCTGTAAGACTATGATGCTCTGGTCTGTTCCGCCTGAAGAGAATTGTCTTCTGTTGATTATGATCTAATTTTTCTCTTTACGTCATGATGTCTGTGCAGTTTTGTGGGGCTATTGGATTTGGTCATCCCATACGAAATGATAGTGATAAAGTTACTGACTTACCACATCCTATAAGTAATGGAATTGCTGCCATAGTGAATCCAGGAGCTCCGATATCCCAACAGAATTCCATAAAAAGGCTTGCAATTGTTCAGTTGGAGCTTGCTTTCCAATGAGGCTGCTCTTTGTGTTATATGCCGACGGTCAACTGATGTTGTGTTCTGTGAGTAAGAGAGGACTAAAGCAGGTTGAGTCTATTAGAGCTGAAAAGCATGTTGGATCTGGTGATGCTGTATGTACGTCAGTCGCTTCAGAGCAACAAATCCTTGCGGTTGGGACCAGAAGGGGGGTTGTGGAGCTGTATGACCTTGCTGACTCTGCATCATTTATTCGTGCCGTGTCTCTGTTTGACTGGGGGTGAGACTCATATCATGAACCATCTATATAACACCTCGCAAGTTAATCAGTTTCTGTGTTTTGTTTATGATGGTTGTCTTGGTAAGGACATTCATTGCTTGAAAATGATGTAGTGTTGATTCCTAGGGCTAGAATTTTCCTCTCACAGTGGATTGACTGGGATAAGTTAATCTTGTTCTTCCAGGTATTCTGTGGAAGACACTGGTCCCGTGACCTGTATTGCTTGGACCCAGATAATTCTTCCTTTGCTGTTGGATGGAAGTATAGAGGACTTACTGTCTGGTCTGTTTCAGGGTGTCGATTAATGTCGACAATACGTCAAATTGGTTTAAGTTCTTTGTCTTCTCCGATGATGAAGCCGAATCAGGATAGTCGGGGTGAACCGTTGGTCAGTGGTGTCTCATTGATGCAGTGGGATGAATTCGGATACAGGCTATATGCTATTGAGGAGGGTTCCTCCGATAGAGTTCTTGCCTTTTCCTTTGGGAAATGTTGCCTAAATAGAGGTGTCTCTGGTATGACGTACGTGCGCCAAGTGATTTATGGTGAGGATCGGTTGCTTGTCGTGCAGTCTGAAGACACAAATGAACTTAAATTTTGCATCTTAATCTTCCAGTAAGTGGTAAATTCTGTAGTTGAGAGATAATAGCCACATGCTAAGAACCTATATGACACGGTCTGCTTCGTTCCAGGTTTCTTATCTCTCCCAAAATTGGCCTGTTCAACATGTGGCAGCTAGCAAAGATGGAATGTACTTAGCAGTTGCTGGCCTTCACGGGTTAATTCTATATGATATGCGACTTAAGAAGTGGCGGGTGTTTGGTGACATTTCTCAGGAACAGAAGATACAATGCAAAGGTTTGCTATGGCTGGGAAAGATTGTTGTTGTGTGCAACTATGATGATCCTTCTAACACGTGAGAGTTTCTTCAATTGAATCCTTAATAATTTTCCTAGTGTCATCTTGTCATTTTGAGAACATTTTAACTCAGATCTGTTAGATGCATCCAATTAAGTTTTGAGGCCCTCATATCATGGAAACTGCATCTTTGTGGTCTATTTTGTGTAAATCTTTGTACTTTTGTTTGGGCATCTCTCGGTTTTCATAGGTGATTTTGGCTAGGACTTTCTCCTCTCTCTTCCTAGCTTTTTATTATTTATTTGTTTTGTTTTCTTTTTTGGTTTTTTTTTTGGTTTTTTTTTTGTGGGGGGAGGAAGAGGGGGGGGGGGGGGGGGGGGTAGCAAGTCTCAGTTGCCGGTTATTTCTGTTTTGACTTTGCTCATGTTGTATATTCTTAATTCATAGCTGACTCTTGGATTATTCTTAATTATCATATGATATGGTTTGGTATCAGTTTATACTTTTTTGATTTTCTTTGTTCTTGTCTATATACAGGTACGAGTTGCTTTTCTACCAAGATATCACCTTGATCAAAGTTCGCTACTTTGTCGGAAGTTACTGCTTACCAAACCCATGGTTATGGATGTATATGAGAATTATATCCTAGTGACTTATCGTCCATTTGACGTTCACATCTTCCATGTAAAATTATCTGGAGAATTGACGCCATCTAGTACACCAGATTTGCAGGTAAAGACATGTCCTTCTGTTTCTGGTGGAAAGTTTTGTTTAGTTGCTGATTATTAGTGTACTTTACATAGCACTAAACTTGGAAATTCAGAATTGCACTCTGAATGAGAGTGCTTGTCTGAAGCTCTATTCTTCATACATTTTAAGTGATAAAATGACAAACAGCTTTCTACAGTACGAGAACTCTCCATCATGACTGCAAAGAGCCATCCTGCAGCAATGCGTTTCATCCCTGACCAGCTTCCCAGAGAATATGCATCGACCGATCATCTCTCTTCATGTTCAGATGGTTTGGTTAGGGAGCCTTCCAGGTAAATTGGGTGAAATGTCAGTGGAATTATTCAAATAAGTCCCAAATAGAGGTAGAGGCCTTCTATGCCACATCACCCTGAATAGTATCATTAATTGCAGATGTTTGATATTGAGAGCAAATGGGGAGCTTTCATTACTTGATTTGGACGATGGACGTGAAAGGGAGCTTACTGACTCTGTTGAGTTATTTGGGTGACCTGTGGTCAATCCGAGGAGACAACTAATCTAATAGAAGAAGTATCCTGGTTGGATTATGGTCATCGAGGAATGCAGGTAATTGACTGTTGGAATAAAGCCTAAAGCTACCTTCTTGGTATCTATTCTCTTTCATTAGCTTAGGGTTGATAGTCCTGTTGCATGGCTGGGGCCGAATTTGTCTGATAAGGTCCTTGGAAATGTACTAGTGCAGGTCTGGTATCCATCTCCAGGTGCAGAATCTTTTAAACAGGAAGATTTCTTGCAGGTAATTTGCGGTTGTCTGTTGCACTTCATTCTTCACTGTGATATCTTGTTTTGCTTGTTAGGCTTACATTGACTTTGAAGTTTGTGAAATTAAATGAGAGCACTCTTCAGTGTTCTCATGATCGGAAATCATTTGATGATTTACATGCTGTATTCAGTAGTCTTGGAACCGATAGTAAATGTTTTGTGCTTATATAATACGGATTTCTGGTTCTTTTATGTAAGTAGATTAAGTATTTTCTTCCTATTTCAGTTGGATCCAGAGCTTGAATTTGATCGAGAGGTGTACCCACTTGGGCTCCTACCAAATGTGGGGGTTGTGGTTGGTGTTTCTCAGCGAATGTCTTTTCCAGCTTGTACAGAATTCCCATGTTTTGAACCTTCTCCTCAAGCGCAGACTATATTGCATTGTCTACTTCGCCACCTCCTTCAGGTAGCACCCCTATCAACAGATGGTCCTCTTATTTACACTTGGTGTTTATTGCCTGGTGGAGCTGGAGAATAGAATATTAATTGGAATCTATTGAGAGCTTGATCTCTGAATTATCATCCTAGTAGTTGGCTCAAAACAGCTGATTCATGTAGTTTATAATTTTTACCTTTTGTGAATCCAAATTTGGCCTGGCATGACAGTGTTACAATATTGAGACGATAATATTATTAAGAAGATTTTTCCCCTTATTGCATCTCTATCTCTGACGTCTAGAGGAACAAAAGTCAGGAAGCTTTGAGGCTTGCAGAATTATCAGCAGAGAAGCCTCACTTTTCTCACTGTCTGGAGTGGCTTCTTTTTACTGTCTTTGATGCAGAAATTTCCAGGTAATTCTGTCATATTTAGATTTTAACCTCATTAAGAGTTATGTGCCTGAGTGATGTCTTATTTCTTGCCATTGTCTTTCTTTTAATTATTACCATTTTAATTGTTACAACCCCTAAGAAAAAGCTTGCGTTACCCTATATTTATCAGTTCTTTTGGTCACGTAAATCTTTTCTCTGTACTTTCTTTTAAACTATCTATCTGGGGATTTCTGCAAGTCATTTTCTAGTTAAGCATTTAAATTTAATTACTTGGTAGTCTGTGGTGTTTGTGGATTGGCTAGAGCCTTTGCTTGGAAGTTGGCTTTTCCCTCTTGCAGTTTCAGTTGTGAATACTAATTATGAACTTTCCTTTTGATGTATTTATATTTTACTAATTTTTTTTTCTTTTCATTGTCTCTTACTATAATAAATTGCAAATCACAGGCAAAGCATAAGCAAGCACCGGAATAATGGCCTTAAAAGTGCGACCAGTTTCACTCTTCTGGAGAAGACCTGTGATTTGATAAGAAACTTTCCCGAGTATTTTGATGTGGTCGTCAGTGTTGCTAGGAAAACTGATGGTCGTCATTGGGCTGATCTGTTTTCTGCCGCTGGAAGATCAACAGAGTACTTTCCTGACCTATTGCTTTCATCTTAATTAATGTGCTGGACTGCTGATATACTGTTAATCAAGGAAGTAGCTTCACAAGGAGGACTTGACGAGTGTAGCATACTGCTATCTTGACTTTTGAAATAATCTTTTTCCTGGTCGCTAGCTTTTAATGCACATCATGAAGTAGATCTTTTCCATAATGTCAATGAAATGCCTGCAAGAATAAAGTCTGTTTGCATGTCTGTTCTGATGCCACCATTCATGATGGTGGCATGTGTTTATCCAGCAGCAATAGAAGTACCTGCAATATGACAACATTGCTGAGAAGTTTAATTTAGCAAAAGGAAGGAAAAACCTATATATATATATATATATATATTCAACAAGTGCTGCTTGCTGCTACTTGTTGAAGTATATTTATCCATACTAGTCAAGAATTAGCAAGTCATAAGTACAGAAATTGGGATATGTTAGCGTGTCTCATGCTCTATAAATAGCCATCTTATGTGCTCTTTCATTAAGTTATTCATTAAAGATGTACCTTTGAGTGTTTTCTCTCTCCTTTTCTCTTGAAGATCCTAGAATATTTACACGACTCATCAACTTTTTGAAGGTTGTTTGAGGAATGTTTCCAAAGAAGATGGTACAGGACAGCAGCTTGCTACATACTGGTATGCCTCTTAGATCTTCATCTATCAATACTATGCTTGTGGATAATGTTTCTCCTTATGTTACTTATCTAGAAATCCCTTTCTTTTATTCTATGTGAAAGATCTCCTCTTTTCCTATTTGCCTGTAGACTATGAGGGGGAGTATTAATCACACAGAGAAAGGCATTTTTTCTTGAGATTCTTAATTTGTCTTCCTTCTGGGACCTCAAATTTTATCAACTCCAATCTTTATGGACAGGTTATAGCAAAGCTCGAAGGTCCTGCTGTAAGTCAGTATAGTGCCCTACGTTTATTGCAGGTAGCTACTAGTTGTCTGCAAGTTTCTTGTCTCAATGGATTTTCTTTTTGCCCCTTTCTTTATATAAGTTTTCTCCAAAAGATGCAGCCTTACTTTGCTTTTCCAACTTATGCAGGCAACACTTGATGAATCTTTGTATGAACTCGCGGGCGAGCTGGTATGAATTGCGGCATTTGTGTTTTTTATTTGTAGAGAGAATTCTTGCTCATTCTAAAATCCTTTGGTTTGTAGGTGAGGTTCTTGCTGAGATCTGGAAGGGACTATGAACAGGCATCTTCTGATTCAGACAGATTATCCCCTCGATTCTTAGGTATTTTTTATTTCGTTCTAATTACAAGAGGCAGTCCACAGACTACAGAAGGTCATTCATCTGTTTTTTACTGGCTCACATTGTCCTTTGATATTACTACTTTGCTTGTCGGAATGATTCTAATGAAGTTTTGCTTTTGTTTAGCCCTTCGTTCAAAGAGCAAAGTGCTCATGTCACTTCAGTCAAGAACATTCTAGAAAACCATGCTAGTTATTGATGTCAGGGAAGGAACTTTCGAAACTTGTTGCCTTTGTGAAAGGCACACAGTTTGATTTGGTGGTGAGGAAAACCTATGATTTTTTTCTTGTCAAGAATCTTTGACAATTGGCTGATTGGTGTGCCTGCAATATGTGCCAGGAGTATCTCCAACGAGAGAAAGATGGCTCTGCTCGCTTGGAGAGTTTTGCCTCGGGGCTTGAACTAATTGGTCAAAAGGCATCTCTCTCTCTCTCTCTCTCTCTATCTATCTCTCTACGCATGCGCTCGCGTCTGTTCTCTACTTACAACACCTGCTTCTTTTCCTGCATGAGAGTTGTTGGAGTAGATATCCATGTGCCTTTAATGAGGAGTTGTCACGTCCCTGGCTCACCACATCCATATTTTAACTACTGTAGACATTATAGGCAGAACCCAAGTCTTCTTCAATTCTGTTCTGTTTTATCGACTACATGAATCTGATGACATTCTTCAACTGATTGAGAAAATTTACTGTATTCAGCTTCAGATGAATATGCTGCAAAGCCGGTTGGATGCAGAGTTTCTGTTGGCTCATATGTGCTCCGTCAAGTTCAAGGAGTGGATAGTTGTTCTTGCTACTCTCTTGAGGCGGTCTGAGGTATAACTATATACAATTTGTGTAACGGTATTGCCACTATTTTTTTTTTTTTTGGCTTGCTTCTCTGCAGATGGAAATGGTAATTTCAGAAGTTTATCTGATATGGTTTTGAGTTTCTAGTAGCATAAATGTATGTTCTTTTAGTGAAGATGGCTGACTTATTTGCTTGTGGAAATCTTTGAAGGTCCTATTTGACCTTTTTCGGCATGACTTGCGCTTGTGGAGGGCTTACAGCATCACTCTACAGGTAAGACTTTTTTCATTTTTTATACGACAGCTTGATGTCATTTGGAAGCATAAGCTGTGCACGTGGATTTACAACTTTCTGGAAGCAGTAATAGTTATTGAGTTCCTGTGTTGATTGGTCTACAGTCATACCCTGCATTCTTTGAGTACCACGATCTTGTGGAGGCCTTGGAAGAGAGACTCGCAGCATATGCCAATTCTGAAGAGAAATACTGATGATTGTATAACTTCAAGCGCGGTTTGGCTGACATGGACGAAGTTTTTTCCAATGGGTCATTCCTCTATCGGGCATTTGACCAATCATTCATCAACTGAAGTGAAGGGCAAAGTCAATAGAGTATACCAAAGGACGCGTGGTGGAGGAAGTTTGTACAATAAAAAGAGGATTAGTCTTACAGGAAGCGTGTGTTGATAAGAAACCTTCCATTTTGTTGAGGGCAGCTCTTGAAATAATCTTTTTAGTCCTTTCTAGGTAATTCTTTTTCAATTCATCTTATAGATAATCTGGTAAATGTGCATAAAATATAATCCCAAGTTACCGTCAATTCCTTTTTTTTTTTCCAACCTATGCGGTTTCACTAGAAGCGTTTTTTTTTTTTTTGCCTTTCTTTGTGGGGCCAGTCTGTTAAAACGTTGATTGAGGCAATGGTCTTTACCTGAGCTGCATCAGTCACTGGCTTGCTGAGAAGCGAATATGGATAGCCTTTGAATTTCTTGGGATATGAATATGTCGTTGGAATTCCATGCGAATCGGCTGCTTTTGTGTAGGAACTTCTTACGGCGTGCGAGGTGCAATTTACAATGTAATTAGAAGCCCAGCTATAACATGGATGAGGGATGGTGAGTCCTCGTGCTCGATATGTTCGTTCCTTCTACGACATGTGATGTGGAATTGAAGGTTTGAGAATAGGAGTCGATACGGACCGTCGGATTAGCAATCATAGCTAGAGTAGGATTCGTTCTAGGCCATCGGATTAAAATCTCGAATTCCGAAAGAGTGAAATCCAACAAAACTGTCTATTATTTCAGCTAGAAAGATATAGATTTCTAATTTATTAAAACTCTAATATTCTAGATAGGATTCCTCAAAATAAATTCTGAATTTATTTAATCTTCGAAGAGTCATATCTTTGAATTTCCTATGAGTTGCGGCCAAGAGATGGTGACAATGAGCATGGCCGAAAATGGCCCCCCCTCGTGGGCTTATTGTTACATCTCGGCTCGAATCTGGTCTTAATTAATTAGTGGGTAATTAATTAAGGCCTTGCTCATTATAATTAAAATAGGCTGATTTGAATTAGAATTTTGATCCAAATCCATATGAATTTCCGAACACACCATGCACACATTTTGGCGGATTTTAATTTCATTTTCCAAGCTCTTTGCGGAAATTCCTAAGCTTAATTAGGCTTTTTCCTAAAATATGCATTTAGTTAAGCCTTTTCAAAGATGATCTTTAACTGGCTCGATTTAGCTAAAAATATCTCGAGGGATTTCGACCAAGTCAACTCGCTTTACCAAAAATTATGATTAACCTTAGTCTAGACCACCTGCAGGATTAAGCTCAACTCTGGGTCTGGATGCAAATGACAATGCGTGACAAACAAAAATTAATATGCAATGCATTAAAAAATCATTTTTTGATGAGAACTAAGGTTAATTCTCATTTTTGTGCAATATAAATGAAAGAAAAATCAAAATTTGAGGTAGTAACACACATATTTGTATCGACATTTAGTAGAAATACACCAGCTAATCCGCCTTTTTTGCCCCTACTCTCCCCCTCTTTGCTGGCCCTTTCTTATTTCCAATCACGTTGCCTAGACAAAGACGAAGCTACACCATGACAACGTTACACCGCATACGAAGCCCGAGCGAGGCGCAACACAAGTTTGCATCGCCGGAAAATCACAATACATTAAATCAACTTCTTCAATCGGGAGACGGTTTGACTTGGATCACCAGCTGAAGCTGATGGACTCGAAGCGCAGGTTATCAGCCAACCCAGATGAACAGATGGCTGCAACCTCGTGCCTCATCTTCTTTGGACCACAAACCAGGACTCCGACACTTGACTCCTTGCACTCAAATAACATTTCTGCAAAGTCACAGGTAGTTCTCAAAGTCAGGGCCAATATGCGAGGCCAAGCATTAGTCAAAGTCAGCAGACTGAAAGGGAGTTTTGTGGGTGTCCTGTGGACCATTGGATAAGAGCGAAAGGTCAACAAAAGGAGAACACTAGCCAGATGGTATGTGAATCAATCACCACTAACTTGAAGCAACTTGGAATTGCTTATATTTTTAAATGAGACTTGATCCAATACTTAACTCTTTAGGTCAGGCCTTTCGCCGAAGTGCAGATTTGTGGCTTGGACAAGGGACTGATGAGGGAGGCTCTCCAATTCCGTTTCGGCATTGTAGACTCCCGATCTGGTGAATGCTCCGGAGTCCCCAAGTGCTTGATCTGCTCGGGCTTCCTTGGCGTTTATCCTCTTGTTCCATAGAAAAGCTGTACTGGCCACGAAGCCAATGGAGATGCACAAGACCAAAATGTTCAGGACCGCCCTAGAAGCGGTGGAAAACTTGTTTTGGTTGCGATCTATGGGGTAAATATAGTAGCGGTGATGATCCCTATTAATATGAGGAATACAACGAACGAGACCGAAATGACGGCACCAAGCCAGAGCCAACTGTTGGGGCCTAGAACTGCAGACAACGGTTTGTCAAGCGAACTGGGTTTGAACCAAACAGCTCGGGCTTGTTTCGAGGATTGGGTGACGGCTTCTTTTTCTCTAGTCACATAGGCCTCGATCTGAAGCTGAAGGTTTGACAAGTCGGATGGGGTGCCCGAAATGGGCAGGACGAGGTCGAGCATGGTAAGATCGGATGAGCTCTTGAAGGCACAAATGAGGGTTAATTTTAGGAGTGAATGACTTGAACGTGGTGCTCATGAAGATGAATTCTCTGATGATGGAGATGAATGGAGTGATCCCACTGCCCCCACTCACCATCACCAGCTTCTCATGCCTGCAGTGGAAAAATCGCACTCCAATTAATTAAAAATAATTATACAGACTCATTAAATTGCTGTCACGGCACATCCAGTGTGACGAGCAAAACATATAACCTGAGGAAATGAGTGGAGGCGGGTCCATAAGGTCCTTCAATGGAGACATCGAGGCGATCGGGAGGAGAAGGAGAAGAAAGGATTTGGTAGAGCTTCTGAGACCAAGTCCCTTCGTTCTTGATGATGATGCTGAGCTTATCCTTCTCCAAGTTGCTGTTCGAGGAAATGGTGAACGGATGCCATTGCAGTTTGGATAGGCTCGGCACGTTCATGAACATGATGCTCGTCGGAGTATACTCTAGACCTGCTCAAACTCAAAATAAGACGGAAGAAGAAGAAGGAGAAGGAGGAGGAAAATAAGGAACCCGAATCCAAAAAACCTGCTACTTGAACGACAGGGATCCACCCATTAGACGCACACAAGACGAGATGAACTAAACTTAAAATCCTAGACTCATCGTATCGTTCTTCACCTGGTGTCTTGGAGAAGTTGAGCTCGACGGTGTCGCAGGGCAAGACGCGAGCGGAGACCAGGCGGGCCCGGTGGCGGGACTGCAGGAAGCGGAGGTAGCGGTCGACCATGAAGAGGTAGAAGCCCGGGAGCATGATGCAGGAGTAAGAGATGCCGACGTGGAGGACGAAGAAGAACATGAAGAGGATGTAGAGATAATGGGTGTAGAAGAAGAGCTCGAACATCTTCCTCCTCAGGCGGGGGAAGGTGGTGGCCCACATCCCGAGTCCGGCGAGCAGCGACAGCTCTCCTGCCACGTTCGATATCCCCGTTTTCTCCCACTTCACCATCTGCACAGAATTTTCCGAGGAAATTTATGTTAAGTGAATTCATTTCCTCCTGCCTTTTTCTACCATGGTCTGAAATTGTTTCTACTTCTAAAAAGGAAGGATCCATCAAGATCATAGAATTTTCAGTTTAATAAAAGTCAGACGGAGAGGAGTCCAATCGAATAAAATGCAAAAGAAAGAAAGAAAATCTAAAAGAGAAACCATGTGACTCCGTGCCGACGTTCAGCCAGTTGGGCCCGGTCCAAAATTCTAGTGGGGGCCCAAAAGGCGATTCCCTTTGAACCCTCGTTCACTTGGCGGTGCCAACGACGCTTTCTCTTCGTCTCCGTTTTTCATGTTAGAAATAAAAGAAACTTGTCACCATGCCGAAGTCAGCGAATTGGGCCCGGTCCAAAGATTCTGGTGGGGCCCAAAAAGGCGAACGCTTTCTCTTCGACTTCGTCCTCGTTCTTTTCATGTTGGAAATCGAAAGGGATGGCACACTTGTCACGACACACACCACTACGTGGACCCTACTGTCCATCCTCTTTTTCTCCTCCAGCGATCCTGACTGTCCAACGTGGTGGACTGATCGGGGGGTCGCACACGATCCAAAAGCACTTTGTCTTAGTGCCACCCCAGCAGTGACGTCGATAAGCATGAATCTATGGAAAGAACCACCAAGTTTTCCGGAACGAACGTACTGAAGTCGAGACAACAGAGAGTCATCTCAACCGGATGGTCCCCTCAAAGCCACTCATAACTTCTGTGTAATTCAAGCCACATGCTTTTAGAGAAATTTCAGCATTTTACGTGTTGCTTTGAAGCGGCTATATTTCAATGTCATACTCAAAAAGTAAAATTGAGTTAATAATGATATATTCTGATTTTTACCTCGGAGATAGTATGAGTAATAGCCCAATAAAGGATGTAAACGAGGCCATGTGTGGTGAAGAGGGTCATGACAATGTGGCCAAGCCATATGTGGTACTTGATGCTGGCTTCCGAGGTGAGGCCAAAGAGCGGTAACACCGACGATGCTCGGATCACCGGGAAGAAGAGGAAAGCGAGTGCTATGTTCCCAACCACCCCCAGCCAAAACCTGAGCTCCTCAGTTTCGATTCCCACCTGCCATCATGCTTTGAATTTCATGCTCATGATGTTCTTATAATATGGTTTTCTCGAATATTGATTAGAATAAAACATTGGCTGACCAAATGGTTTGCAAAATTGGCACGAGAAGAAGCTCCTTACCTCGTTGAAAAACTCATGTCACTTTGCTAATATGTTTTATATGTAGATGTTTCTAAACCTGGCGTTACGTGAACTTGTGTTCCCTTTTTGGGTTTTCCATTTGGGTAACACAAAAGTTCAAGCCATGAAAACTCTGTGGAGAAAATAAAAACTATTTAACTTCTTAAACTGTTTCAACAATGGTCAGAAGAACACATGATCTCGAGCCTGTATTTTTAAGTTCTCCTTGAAAATTAAAACAGGAAAACGAAACCCTTCTTCATGAAAATAAACTTTTTCGATGGGGGGAGAGAGAGAGAGAGAGAGAGAGGTTCTTACAATTTGTCCCCCATCCCATGCATCGGTCCCATCCGCTCGATGCGGAGGAAGCTGTTGCGAAGGTACGTCGCCAAGGACCAAACCAGGAGTGCTATGAACATCACAAAGAAGGCCAGTTCGATCCACGAAACGATCCCTAGCGGCCCGCTCACCAGCGCCGGTCTCTTCGACATTGCCAATGCTTTATTCCTTTTATCGCCACTACTGTTTTCCCCATCATTAAATCATTCAAGCAGCCGTTACAAGCCGAAAAACGACAAACGAATCAAACAGCCGTGGAACAGATACATACTTTACCGCTTGAGGCTCGCTGGATTTGTTTCCTAGATGGAGGTACAGACATCCCAAGCAAGCGATGAACAGAACTGGGAATGTGAACATCAGCATCGTGTAACCTTTTATTTTATTTTATTTTGGGCATTGTAACACGAAAGAACTCATCAATTCAATGGAAATCAAAACCATGAAGGACAGAAAAAAGGAGAAAAAGAAGAAGAAGATAGGAGGAGTGCAGGAGGCAGATTCAATGCCTTGATTGCCGAAGTAGGTGGAAGAGCCAGATTTGGCCTTGATGCTGAGCGACCAGTGGTTGCGGTACGTGTTGGTGGGCATCATTATCCAAATCAGAACAGTCCCGAGAAGCACCACCATGGACAGGACCCATGTTGCCTCTATCACGATTCTCTTAGCTCTACCAGATGCAGAGGAGACAGACGAAGAAAACGAAGGTGGTGATGACCATCCCACGGTACCTGAGTCCATCTTTCCTTCTCAAATCTCTCGGTGACGTGCGAAAGTTAGAGAGAGACAGAGAGAGTTTTAGTGGTCGAAGGAAAGAGTGTAGGAGCAATGTGTGGAGTGAAACTGAAACTGTACATGTGTATGTATATATAGGGAGAAGAGGGAGGGGCTTTTCTTTATGGTAGATAGAACTGGTAAAATAATTTCCAATTTCAGAAGGGCAAAGCATGATTCATGCCCTTCCCGGAATGTCAAAGTGACCACAAGTTTCCTTCCTTCTTTGTCACGAACACTAAACTCCATATTTAGAAGAAGAAATAAATAACATCCCGAGATATATTGCGAATATTATGTGTACTTTGTCTATATGGTGTCTAGATTCATGATATGGTATAATAGATTGTATTTTCTCACTCCTAAAAATAGGCCAGTAGCTGTGATATCGAAGTGAAGTAATTCATATACCAATCACATCTTCCAATTCTACCGTTCGTATTCGGCAACGTCTAGAATTTTGCGCAAAATCGAAACTTACTATGAGAGGTACATAGCACAACGCACAAAGAATTACGATACGTGGGAAGACGCATTTTATTGATTTTTGCTTTTTTGGGTAAGCCGCAAATTTTGCTGGGGAATATTAGATGGATTGGGAATGTGCAAAATTGCCATTGTTAAGGAGTCAACCTGGCCAATTGGCAAGAATCATGCAACCCCCCCTCCATCGCTCTCATCACATTCTCCAGCTCGATGATGACCCGGAATTCAAAATTAATTGGTTAATTATTTCTATAACAAAGGGCAGTGTGAATTTTCTAGGACAGTGGCTTTCGCTTGCCCGTGCCCTTTTTGCCTTAAGGCGTATTTGACTCTCGTTAATTATACGTAGGCCTACGTATTCGTGTTTGGGATCCCCTGACATAAGGGATCTGGGCCGTCCAATTCAAAAATGGACGGCCCAGATTGATCAATTCAAAATTTTAAAATTTCCGCCAAAATTTTTCCTCTCTTTTAAAAAGCTGATGTGGATCAATCTGGGCCGTCCATTTTGAATTGAACGGCTCAGATTGAATAATGTCACCCCTAATATTATGTTAGGGGATCCAAACACGGGCAAGAGTTGTATGTGGACGAGGGCTAGCTCGATGTGTGGCAACACGTGCCATTAGCTGATGTGGACGCGACACGTGGGACCTAATGTTTTCCGTTCATTTAGTTCGATGATCCTCATGACCCAAAGAAAAGAAAAAATTTCGATGATGCTATACTGCACAGCCTGTTCATCTCCCTTTTAATTGATCTCTTATCTCGAAATTCCATCGATGCTTCACGTAATCTCATGATCCTGAAAAAAAAAAAAGCCGAGGATGAGTTGAAATCAACTGGGTCTTTGGGATCCGGATTTTGGATGGGGGGGGGGATTATTTTCGGAGTATGCGAGTTTCCATCCTTGAACTAGAAATAGAATAAAAAGGGTTAGTTCTTAATTTGTGAAAGTGGAAATCGGCCTATTTGGTCCTGAAACTGGACTGACCGATTTCTAGGTGGGTCTAGGATCAGGCGTAATTTCTTTCTTTCCTTTTTATTTTTCATTCCTTAGTAGGGAACGGAACACTAGAACCGAATGAGGGATTGGAAAGAGCTTCTTTTTTTTTTTTCTTTAAACTCTTTCAGTGTGCGAGTTTGTCTATGAACATTTTGTTCTCTTCTCCGATGTTTTGGCAATTAAAAAAATATCGATCCAATCCGGATGATTTGGTCCACACCTAAAATCAGGAAGCAGACTAATTGCAGCGGTTTCCGCGTTTTAGGAATCGAGGACCGCCTATATCGACTGGTTCGGTTCCATGGTAGGACAGACGGGTCGATTTAATCCCCGATAAGCAGTAAGGTCATGCTGGTAAAAGATTAGTGGAGAAAGTACAATGATTGGGGGAGGGCGATTCGACGACAAATTAAGCTGCATGACATTTGGAAGATTTTCAACTGACGATACAATCACATTTGGAAGTTTGTGGTTTCTAGGAACATACCAGGTTCTGGTTTGGTTGGATTTTTCTTGAAAGACACACTAGTGGCGCCCGATTATCTTATTTGTTCAGCAAATGTAATATTGTCTTCACGTGATGATTGACTTCCGAGTTGCATAGATTATGTTGGTTGTGTTTGGATTTAGCACGACTTTACATAAATTTCACCAAAGTCTTTGTCATGTGAATTTGTTAGGCAGTGGAAATAGTTTTGGCATGATTAGAGCACAGTTCAATTTTTCCCCCAGACCTGTAAATTTGCTGTCTCGTAGTATTACGGCGTGTAGTAATTTGACATATAATAGAGTTGCAGCACCTTGGAACGACGTGAGGGTTGCTCCAAAATTGCAACTAGGGAGGCCATGCGATTACGAGGTTCTCGCCGAATCTTTTACAACAATTACAACGGCTCTCCCAGCAAATAGAAATAGTTGCAATAAAATGATAACTATTTGGTTTTGCAACTCTAGGCCGACAAGGTTGCCCGGCTGACCCTCTACGAAACCCTCGGCCAAACCAGGTGAGGGTTGGCCGATGATCTCGCCGACCCAAAGTTGCCAAGGAAAATGAAGACGAAAAAAAAAAAGAATTATTTTTAAAAAATAAAAATTCATAAAAATCGTCAACTTCAGCGACGGCGTCATTTGTACCACACAGGACGGTCGACGCTGACTAGACCGTCACATTAGCGTATTTTCAGAAAAAAAAATTAGATGGAAATACTAAATCGGCAAATCATAAAAATGTTCAAGATTAAATTGAGATAATTGAAAATTTTAAGACTGAATTGACAAATCATATAATAACTTTAGGACTTTTCGATAAATTTTTCAATTCTTCTATCTTGTCTCTTGGCATTTCTTACTTTAGGCAGGGTATATCGGAGAAGAAAGGAAAGGACATAGGGAAGGAGTGATGGCAGTACAATTCCGTAAAATCTTTGTAAGAAGCGCGGGTCCGGTGATCGCTTTAGGCACCAAAATTTCAATAGTGGGTTGGGTGGGAACCGTAGAATCTTGCGATAATGGTCGGAGGGCAATCGACGTCGATCGCTCGTCACCACTTTATCTCTTTCTTTGCCGACATAAGATTTGTGCCGTAAAACTCGATCGTCTCTATCGAAAGAATTCTCGATATCTCCGATCCATGAACAGTTCCGACGAGAAAGAACATTCCATTTCCCTTCGACGTTTTTATTTTCCGGTTATTGGTCGGTAGATTTTCTACGAATTTTCTACTGTATGGCACAAATATGGAGGACGCAAATGACTACTCTGTTTTATTGATGCCTTGTGAACGTTTGAGCTCCCATTTTAAGCTCCGAAGAAGATAGTTCAGTGACGAAAGCAAATGGATTGGAGTAAACTCTGGTTTGGAGAAAAGCACAATTGAATAGTAGCGGTTTCGCGGCCTAAAATTAAGAAATTTTAAGCTAATGGATTATTAGATTATTTATTTAATTAGCATAACTCGGACTCTATCAAGCCCTACTAATTCGCAACTTAAGGTTCAATATTTAATAAAAAAATATTTTCAATAGTAGTCGTCATTAATATTTTTTGGTAAGTTGATTAGAAACCTAGGTAAAATTAGCGAGTGAGCTAAATTACCTCTACGAATAAGAGATTAAGTGTCTAAGGACTTGATTACATTAAATTACTCTAATGCCATTTCGGTATCATTTTATTCATGATTTTTTTTTTCAGGCAACATTAATTGATTTTAACTTAAGTCACTACCATAGGTAATCATGTGGGTGCGCAATTAATTAATGAACATCCAGAAATCAAATAAATGCAGGAAACATGCGCCATAGAATCCATTTTTTAAAATTTTCGATTTTTCATAAATGCATGAAAGATTATACTATATGTAATGCATGAAATTATTCTATAACGCAATGACATGAATTAAATGCAAGACTAATCTAAGCATGTACATGAAAACTAATTTTCATGACATGTGAATTAATTAGAGTTCTAAACATGCACTAGAGTAATGTATAAAATTATGCTATAATTTAATTAAATTGATTACATGATGTTCAAATCAATTAAATTAACCTAAGCATACAATTGTACTTGTAATGCAAACTAAAGTGCAACCTGTATGACATGGCAATGATGGATGACATGGCAAAGATGATTTTTTTTTAATTTTCGGATGAATTTATTTCCTAAAATATAACTATGTCAAAACAATGTTTATCTTGCATATTTTAGAGTTTAAATTGACTAAACCCTAATATTGAAAGACAATTTTTAGACATGAAATTCTATTTAAGCATGCAATTTCTAGCCTAATAAATCTAGACCTGAATTTTACAAAAAGGATTAGATATACAATTATTTACATGATGCTATTTTTAAAAGAAGCAATTTTCAAATTTGGTCTCCTAACAAAATTTGGTACCAGTGTTAGGAGGACTTGGGCCTCTCTCAACCCAAAAGCTAGCTCAAAGGTTGAGGCTTTCCCCTATACTTATAAACCAAGCACTAGCCCCTTCCACAACCGATGTGGGACAACACCAACAATCTATGCAATCTCTTTTTTTTTTTAGAAAATTTTCAAGATTACATCATGCGACGGATATATTCTAAAAAAGATAACAATCAATCAATTTAAATTAAATTAGGAAAGTGAATATGTCAATCAATTCAATCAAGAAAATGGATATATTAATCAATTTTTTGGAAAAAAAAATTTGAGAATTTTTTAATCCAATCTTTAATCTGTAATCATACGGTTAACAATTGAACTCAAATCTTTGTCTAATCAAGTATTCCATCAATAATTCTCAAGATGGACTTTCTTGATCATGTGGTAAGTTGCAGATTGACCAAAGGCACTTCTTTGCCTTTTATCGAAATTTGCATACGGGTATTCCTTATATCTTAACAAGTGATGATGCATTGAATTGGTCCCTTGACTACTAGCACAACCTATCTCAGCCCCACAATACAAACATTCAGCCTTTCCTCTATCAGGAATCTATTTGAAGTGTCCCCATACTGTAGATCTCCTCTCTCTTTTTTATTTTCCATGGCACTTGAGGCTCTCGTCTTAGCCATCTAATAAATTAAACATTCGACATTAACTACTAATAGCTCTCAAGTCACAAAACTGCCCAAAAGATTCTTATACGGCCTTAGCTTAATCTCCACATATCATACACAGGTTAACTGTAGTTGATAGACTGTATCTCATCATCACATACCAGTCACGAGGGCTAAAAATAATTGACAATGTTATGTAACCTTTTGGTGACAAAAGGTTGCTTGAGAGCTTTCAACTGGCTACTGCAACCGTTCTTCTAGTATTTTGCTGCTGCAAAGGTGCTTTGGCACAGACACGAGTACAGTACACATTACAAAGAAGCCATAAGTCCAAAGATTGAAAGCAATACAACTTTCTGAAACTTTTTAAAGGAAAGAAAGGGGAAAATATGGTCACCTGAAAGAAAGGATGCCACAGTGCTTCAGCTGCCGTCGGCCACTTGCAGGGATCCCATGAACAAAGTGACTGTCAATGAAATGAAAACACATTAAAGTAACAAGCAAACTAGATCTGTGAATAGTAAGACTAAAAATTGGCTTCTCTCCATAAAATGCAGTCCAGTAAGAATTGTACAGGTGTACAAAAGCTATGGAACAAAAGTCCAACCAATTCGCCGGCAATTTCCAAATGGCTTTAAACTGCAAAAACAAGACTGTCTGGAATGCGTACTTAGATGCTTCGTCTGACCAATATGGTCAATGGCTCGCGAATTATTCACGCCCCAAAACATTGTCTTTTCCATCGCCCAGAAAGTAAAACGGAAGATATCAGTCGCCCGCAGACCCTCCAAACAGAATGCCAAGATTCAAGCAGCTATTCCCCTCATGACTCCCCACCCAAGAAACTATGCACGTCCAGAAAACAGATCATCGCACCCAAAATGGGCAAAGGATGAACAGATAGTTTGTTTCCTTTCATGCATCGTTGTTCTCAGCCAGTGAATGAGGATAGGTTGAACCATTGATATCTTTGATGTCAATGCGAGATCGTGAGTAAAGGAAGCCAACGTGGAAGCACGATGTCTTCGAGGAAACGAAGTTGAATAGAAATGGAAACACATATTTGTATTGACATTTAGTAGAATTACACCAGCTAATCTTCATTTTTTTTGCCTCTACTCCCCCCTTTTTGCTGGCCCTTTCTTGTTTCCAATCACGTTTGCCTAGACAAAGAGGAAAGCCACATCATGACAACGTTACACCTCTCATACGAAGCGAGGATCACAATACATTGCCGGAAAATCATGACAACGTTACAACGTTACATCATGACAAGTTTCCATTGCCGGAAAATCACAATACATTAAATCGACTTCTTCAATTGCGAGACGGTTTGCTTGGATCACCAGCTGAAGCTGATGGACTCGAAGCGCAGGTTATCAGCCAACCCAGATGAACAGATGGCTGCAACCTCGTGCCTCATCTTCTTTGGACCACAAACCAGGACTCCGACACTTGACTCCTTGCACTCAAATAACATTTCTGCAAAAAGTCACAGATAGTTCTCAAAGTCAGGGCCAATATGCGAGGCCAAGCATTAGTCGAAGTCAGCATACTTGAAGGGAGTTTTGTGGGTGTCCTGTGGACCATTGGATAAGAGCTAAAGAATCAACAAAAAGAATGATATTAAGCCAAGATGGTATGTGAATAGATCACCACTAACTTGAAGCAACTTGGAATTGCTTATATTTTTAAAATGAGAATTGATCCGATACTTACTCTTTAGGTCAGGCCTTTCGCCGAAGTGCAGATTGGTGGCTTGGACAAGGGACTGATGAGGGAGGCTCTCCAATTCCGTTTCGGCATTGTAGACCCCCGAATCAGGCGAATGCTCCGGAGTCCCCAAGTGCTTGATCTGCTTGGCTTCCTTGGCGTTTGTCCTCTTTTTCCATAGAAAAGCTGTACTGGCCACAAAGCCAATGGAGATGCACAAGACCAAAATGTTCAGGACCGCCCTAGAAGCGGTGGAAAACTTGTTTTGGTTGTGATCTATGGGGTAAATATAGTAGCGGGTGATGATCCCTATTAATATGAGGAATACAACGAACGAGACCGAAATGACGGCACCAAGCCAGAGCCAATTGTTGGGGCCTAGAACAGCAGACAACGGTTCGTCAAGCGAACTGGGTTTGAACCAAACAGCTCGGGCTTGTTTCGAGGATTGGGTGACGGCTTCTTTTTCTCTAGTCACATAGGCCTCGATCTGAAGCTGAAGGTTTGACAAGTCGGATGGGGTCCCCGAAATGGGCAGGACGAGGTCGAGCATGGTAAGATCGGATGAGTTCTTGAAGGCACAAATGAGGGTCAATTTAGGACTCAATGACTTGAATGTGGTGCTCATGAAGATGAATTCTCTGATGATGGAGATGAATGGAGTGATCCCACCACCCCCACTCACCATCACCAGCTTCTCATGCCTGCAGAGGAAAAATCGCACTCCAAATTAATTTAAAATAATTATACAGACTCATTATGTTGGCCGAAACTTACTTGGGGAAAGGTAATAAAACAAGATTTAATGAAGTAGGAAATAGATTGGCGCATGGTTTGTCTTAGGACGGAATGAAGGAAAGTTATTCGCATTGTAGAGAGGAGATTTCCTATATTCCAGAGTATCCTATTTAGTCATTTATATTTTTATATTTATTTATTTATTTTACTTTTGGGGTATTCATGTCTTTACTTTTATTTTAGTATATTTTATGCTTTTCGCTTCGAGTTTATCGACTGTCGACCCTAATTAGTTTGAGATAAAGGTGATGTTGATGTTGATACAGACTCATTATATTGCTATTCCGGCACATCCAGTGTAATGAGCAAAACATATAACCTGAGGAAATGAGTGGAGGCGGGTCCATAAGGTCCTTCAACGGAGACATCGAGGCGATCGGGAGGAGAAGGAGAAGAAAGGATTTGGTAGAGCTTTTGAGACCAAGTCCCTTCTTTCTTGATGATGATGCTGAGCTTATCCTTCTCCAAGTTGCTGTTCGAGGAAATGGTGAACGGATGCCATTGCAGCTTGGATAGGCTCGGCACGTTCATGAACATGATGCTCGTCGGAGGATACTCTAGACCTGCTCAAACTCAAAATAAGACGGAAGAAGAAGAAGGAAGAGGAGGAGGAGGAAAATAAGGAACCCGAATCCAAAAAACCTGCTACTTGAACGACAGGGATCCACCTATTAGACGCACACAAGACGAGATGAACTAAACTTAAAATCCTAGACTCATCGTATCGTTCTTCACCTGGTGTCTTGGAGAAGTTGAGCTCGACGGTGTCGCAGGGCAAGACGCGAGCGGAGACCAGGTGGGCCCGGTGGCGGGACTGCAGGAAGCGGAGGTAGCGGTCGACCAAGAAGAGGTAGAACCCCGGGAGCATGATGCAGGAGTAAGAGATGCCGACGTGGAGGATGAAGAAGAACATGAAGAGGATGTAGAGATAATGGGTGTAGAAGAAGAGCTCGAACATCTTCCTCCTCAGGCGCGGGAAGGTGGCCGCCCACATCCCGAGTCCGGCGAGCAGCGACAACTCTCCTGCCACGTTCGATATCCCCGTTTTCTCCCACTTCACCATCTGCGCAGAATTTTCCCAAGAAAATTTATGTCGAGTGAATTCATTTCCCCTTGCCTTTTTCTACCATAGTCTGAAATTGTTTCTTCTTCTAAACAAGGAAGGATCCATCAAGATCATAGAATTTTCAGTTTAATAAAAGTCAGACGAAGAAGAGTCCAATCGAATAAAATGCAAAAGAAAGAAAGAAAATCTAAAAGAGAAACCATGTGACTCCGTGCCGAGGTCAGCCAGTTGGGCCCGGTCCAAAAATTCTAGTGGGGCCCAAAAAGGCGATTCCTTTTGAGCCTCGTTCACTTGGCGGTGCCAACAACGCTTTCTCTTCGTCTCCGTTCTTTACATGTTCGAAATATCCACGCGGCCCGGTCCCACTTCCAAAAAGTCAGGGCACTTTTCCAGTCCCGAAATAAAAAGACAAAAAAGAAAGGGATGGTTGCTCAGTACACTTGTCACGACACACACCACTACGTGGACCCTGCTGTCCATCCTCTTTTTCTCCTCCAGTTATATAGGTCAAACTCACCCAGCAATCCTGACCGTCCAACGTGGTGGACTGATCGGGGGGGTCGCACGCGATCCAAAAGCACCTTGTCTTAGTGCCACCCCAGCAGTGACGTCGATCAGTATGAATCTATGGAAAGAACCAACAAGTTTTCCGGAACGAACCTACTGAAGTCGAGACAACAGAGAGTCATCTCAACCGGATGGTCCCCTCAAAGCCACTCATAACTTCTGCGTAATCCGAGCCACATGCTTTTAGATAAATCTCAGCATTTTACGTAGAGCTTTGAAGCGGTTGTATTTCAATGTCATATTCAAAAAGTGAAATCAAGTTAATAATAATATATTTTTAATTTTTACCTCGGAGATTTTATGAGTGATAGCCCAGTAGAGGATGTAGATGAGGCCGTGCACGGTGAATAGAACCATGGCGATGTGCCCGAGCCATATGTGGTACTTGATGCTGGCTTCCGAGGTGAGGCCAAAGAGCGGCAACACGGACGATGCTCGGGTCACCGGGAAGAAGAGGAAAGCCAGCGCTATGTTCCCAACCAGCCCCATCCTCAAACCTGAGCTCTTCAGTTTCGCTTCCCACCTACCATTATTTTTGGAATTTCATGCTCATGACGTTCTTATAATATGGTTTTCTCGAATATTGCTTGGAATAAAACATTGGCCGACCAAATGGTTTGCAAAATTGGCATGAGAAGAAGCTCCTTACCTTGTTGAAAAACTCATGTCACTTTTGCTAATATGTTTTATATGTAGATGTTTCTAAACTTGGCGTTACGTGAACTTGTGTCGCCTTTTTGATAACACAAAAGTTCAAGCCATGAAAATTCTGTGGAGATATAAAAACTATTAACTCCTTAATCTGTTTCAACAATGGTCAGAAGAACGCATGATCTCGAGCCTGTATTTTTTAGTTTTCACTGAAAATTAAAACTGGAAAACGAAACCCTTCTTCATTAAAAAGAACTTTTTCGATGGGGGGAGAGAGAGAGGGGGTTCTTACACTTTATCCCCATGCGTTGGTCCCATCCGCTCGATGCTGAGGAATTTGTTGTGAAGGTACGTCGCGAAGGACCAAACTAGGAGTGCTATGAACATCACAAAGAAGGCCAGTTCGATCCACGAAACGACCCCTAGTGGCCCGCTCACCAGTGCCGTTCTCTTCCACATCGCCAATCCCTATTCCTTTTATAGCCACTCCTGTTTTCCCCATCGTTAAGTGATTCAAGCAGCCGTCAGAAGCCAATAAACCGAAAACGAATCAAACAGCCATGGAACAGATACATACTTTCCCGCTTGAGGCTCGCTGGATTTGTTTCCTAGATGGAGGTACAGACATCCCAAGCAAGCGATGAACAGAACTGGGAATGTGAACATCAGCATCGTGTAACCTGCTTTTTTTTTTTTTTTTTGCATCGTAACACGAAAGAACTCATCAATTCAGAGGAAATCAAACCCATGAAGGACAGAAAAAAGGAGAGAAAGAAGAAGAAGAAGAAGATAGGAGGAGTGCAGGAGCCAGATTCAATGCCTTGATCGCCGAAGTAGGTGGAAGAGCCAGATTTGGCCTTGATGCTGAGCGACCAATGGTTGCGGTACGTGTTGGTGGGCATCATTATCCAAATCAGGACAGTCCCAAGAAGCACTACCATGGACAGGACCCATGTCCCCTCCCTGACGATTCTCTTAGCTCCACCAGATGCGGAGGATGCAGACGAAGAAAACGAAGGTAATGATGACCTTCCCATGGTACCAGAGTTCATCTTTCGTTCTCAATCTCTCGGTGACGTGCGAAAGTTAGAGAGAGGATTTTAATGGTCGAAGGGAAGAGTTTAGGAGCACTGTGTGGAGCGAAACTGAATCTGTACATATGTATGTATAAATAGGGAGAAGGGGGAGGGACTTTTCTTTATGGTAGATACAACTTGTAAAATAATTTCCAATTTCAGAAGGGCAAAGCATGATTCATGCCCTTCCCGGAATGTCAAAGTGACCACAAGTTTCCTTCCTT
Source organism: Psidium friedrichsthalianum (assembly GCA_019149425.1). Lineage (NCBI taxonomy): Eukaryota > Viridiplantae > Streptophyta > Magnoliopsida > Myrtales > Myrtaceae > Psidium > Psidium friedrichsthalianum. Next base: position 41,454 of record JAGVVM010001667.1, read on the forward strand.
CTTTGTCACGAATACTAAACTCCATATTTAGAAGAAGAAACAAATATCATCTAGCGATATATTGCGAATATTATGCGTACTTTTTCTATGTGATATCTAGGTTCACGACATGGTACCTTAGATTGTATTTTCTCAAGCCTAAAAATAGGCCAATAATTGTGATATCGAAGTGAAGTAATTCGGATACCAATCACGTATTCTAATTTTTCCGTCCGTATTTGGCAACGTCTAGAATTTTGCGCAAAATCGAAACTTATCACGAGAGGTACATCGCACAAAGAATTACAATACGTGGGAAGATGCATTTTATTGATTTTTACTTTTTCGGGCAAGCTGCAAATTTGTTGGAGAATATTAGATGGATTGGGAATGTACAACATTGTCACTTCTTAAGAGTCAACCTGGCCAATTGGCAAGAATCGTGCATCCCCCCTCCATCGCTCTCATCACATTCTCCAGCTCGATGATCACCTGGAATTCAAAATTAATTCGTTAATTATTTCGATAACAAAGGGCAGTGTGAATTTTCTAGGACAGTGGCTTTTCGCATGTCCGTGTCCTTTTGCCTTAAGGCGTATTTGACTCTTCTTAATTATACGAACTTGTACGTATTCGTGTTTGGGCAAGAGTTGTATGTGGACGCGGGTGAGCTCGACGTGTGGTAACACGTGCCATCAACTGATGTGGGCGTGATAGGTGGACCACCAACGTTTTCCGCTCTTTTAGTTCGACGATGCCCATCGCCCAAAAGGAAAGATAAAATTTCGATGATGCTACACTACACAGCCTGTTCATCTCCCTTTTAATTGATCTTTCATCTCGGAATTCCATCGATGCTTCGCGATAAACTTCAATCTTCAAATAGAATAAAAAGGGTCAGTTCTCAATTGTGGAACCAGAAATCGGCTTATTGGTCCTGAAACTGGTCCGATCGGTCTTTGGGTGAGTCTAGGATCCGTCGCAATTTCTTTCTTTTTTTTTCTTTTTCATTCCTTAGTAGGGACCAGAACGCTAGAATCGAAAGAGGGATTGGAAAGAACTTTTCCTTTTTTTTTATAACACTTTCAGAGTGTTGTTCGCTTCTCCAGCCTTCTGGCAATTAAAAGAAAAAAAAAACTATCGATCCGGTCTGGGTGATTTGTCCACGCCTAAGATCGGGAAATAGATTAATTATAGCCGTTTCCGTGAGAACGCCCTATATCGGCCGATTCGGTTTCATGGTAGGATAGAAAAGTCGATTCAATCCCAGATAAGCAATGAGGTCATGCTGGTAAAAGATTAGAGGAGAAAGTACAATTATTGGGCGAGCACGATTCGAAGACAAATTAAGCTGCATGTGTTCATTGGGAAGATGTTCAACTGACAATACAATTACATTTGGAAGTTTGTTGGTTCTAGGACCATACCAGGTTCTGGTTTGGTTGGATATTTCTTGAATTATACACTAGTGGTGCAGGATTGTCTAATTTTTCAGCAAATGTAATCTTGTCTGCACGATTTTTCTTGAAAGATTTTAGCACGACTTTAGATAAATTTCGTTTATCATATGAATTCGTCTGGCCGTGGCTATAGACTTGATGTGATTAGAGCACAGTTCGATTTTATTTTTTCTTTTTTTTTTCTCTCTCTCCTTTGAACTCTAACTTTGCTATCTCGTAGTGTTACGGCGTGTAGCAATTTGCGTTACCCGATACATATAAAAGAGTTGCAGCACCTTGGAACGGCGTGGGGGGCTCCAAAAAGGCAAATTGCTAGGGAGGCGATGCTATTCCGTGGTTTTTGTCAAGTGTTTTACAAGAGTTACTACGTGCCTTCCGGCAAATAGAAATAGTTACAAGAAAATGATAACTATTTGTTTTTGCAACTCTGGACTGACAAGGTTGCTGGCCGACCCTCACCCATGGCCGAGGGCTATGACACCCTTGGCTGGACAAGATGAGGGTTGGCCAACAATCTCGCCGGCCCAAAGTTGCAAAAAAAAAAAAATTGAAAGACAAAAAATTATCTTTTTTTTTTTGTAAATGATGTTTATAAAAATTGTCAATTTCAGTGCCGGCCATGACGTCACCATTCATACCACGTAGGACGGTCGCCGCTGACTAGACCGTCACATCAGCAGATTCCGGTAAAAATTAGGCGAAAGAATTAAATTGGGCAATCGTAAAAATGTTGTTGAAGATCAAACGGACGTAATTAAAAAAAAAATTAAGACTGAATTTTCTTTTATCTCTTGACCTTGCTTACTTTAGGAAGGGTATATTGGAGAAGAAAGGAAAGGACACAAGGAAGGAGTGATGGCCGTGCAATTCCGTCAAAGCCGCCACCATGGGCCTCAAAGATTTTCCTTCCCATCTCGTGAACGCTTTAGGCTCCAAAATTTCAATAGTGGGTTGGGTGTGAACCGTAGAATCTTGCGATAATGGTCGGAGAGCGGGCAGTCGACGTCGATCGCTCATCACCACTTTTTCTCTTTCTTTGCGGACAAAAGATTTGTGCCGTAAAACTTGACCGTCTTTATCGAAAGAATTCTCAATATCTCCGATTCATGAGCGGTTCCGACGAGAAAATAACATTCCATTTCCCTTCGACATTTTTTTTTTATTTTCCGGTTATTGCTCAGTAGATTTTCTATCTATGAATTTTCTACCGTATGGCACAGATATGTAATGACTGCTCTGTTTCATAGATGCCTTGTGAACGTTTGAGCTCCCATTTTAAGCTCCAGAAGAAGATAGTTCGGTGGCGAAAGCAAGTGGGTTGGAAAAACTCTGGTTTGGAGAAAAAAGCACAATCGAATAGTAGCGTTGTCACGACCTAAAATCAGAAATTTCAGGTTAATGATTATCAAATTAATTATTTAATTAACCTAACTCGGACTCTCTCAAGCCCTACTAAATTTGCAACTTAAGGTTCAATATTAGATACAAAGACTTTCAATATAAGTTTGCCACTAATCAAGTAGTGGATAGTGTTCTTGCTATCTCTCTTGATGCGGCCGTGAGGTATAACTAAATACAATTGTTGTTAGCGGTATTGTCACAAAAATTTTCCTATATTTTATCTTGCTTCCTCTGCAGATGGAAACTGTAATTCGGAAGGTTATCTGATATGCACGCGAATCGACTGCTTTTTGTATGGGAACTTCCTACAGTGTGCGGGGTGCAAATTTACAATGTAATTAGAAGCACAGCTGTAAACATGGAAGGGAAGGTATTTGCTTGTTTGCGGTTCCTGGGAACGCATATTCATCAATTTTCGAAGATGTGCCACACTAAAGGCACGTGCAGAAAACAGATCATCGCAACCCAAAATGGGCAAAAGATTACAGAGAGTTTGCTTCCGGCTATGCGTCAGTGTTTTCGGCCAGTGAATAAGGATAGGTTGAACCATTGATATCTCTAATGTCATTGCGAGATCGTGAGTAAAGGAAGCCAACATGTAAGTACGATGTCTTGAGGAAACGAAGTTGAAGATAAATCACACATATATTTGTATTGACATTTAATAGAATTACACCAGCTAATCTGTTTTTTTTTTTTGCCCCCCCTACTCTCCTCTTTGCTGGCCCTTTCTTAGTTCCAATCACGTTTGCCTAGACAAAGAGGAAGCCACATCATCACAACGTTACACCGCTCATACGAAGCGAGGCGTATTCGACAAGTTTCCATTGCCGGAAAATCACAATACATTCAATCGACTTCTTCAATCGGGAGACGGTTTGACTTGGATCACCAGCTGAAGCTGATGGACTCGAAGCGCAGGTTATCAGCCAACCCAGATGAACAGATGGCTGCAACCTCTTGCCTCATCTTCTTTGGACCACAAACCAGGACTCCGACACTTGACTCCTTGCACTCGAATAACATTTCTGCAAAAAGTCACAGATAGTCTCAAAGTCGGCCAATATGCGAGGCCAAGCATTAGTCGAAGTCAGCAGACTTGAAGGGAGTTTTGTGGGTGTCCTGTGGACCATTGGATAAGAGCTAAAGAATCAACAAAAAGAAATACTAAGCCACGATGGTATGTGAATAGATCACCACTAACTTGAAGCAACTTGGAATTGCTTATATTTTAAAATGAGACTTGATCCGATACTTACTCTTTAGGTCAGGCCTTTCGCCGAAGTGCAGATTGGTGGCTTGGACAAGGGACTGATGAGGGAGGCTCTCCAATTCCGTTTCGGCATTGTAGACCCCCGAATCAGGCGAATGCTCCGGAGTCCCCAAGTGCTTGATCTGCTTGGCTTCCTTGGCGTTTGTCCTCTTTTTCCATAGAAAAGCTGTACTGGCCACAAAGCCAATGGAGATGCACAAGACCAAAATGTTCAGGACCGCCCTAGAAGCGGTGGAAAACTTGTTTTGGTTGTGATCTATGGGGTAAATATAGTAGCGGGTGATGATCCCTATTAATATGAGGAATACAACGAACGAGACCGAAATGACGGCACCAAGCCAGAGCCAATTGTTGGGGCCTAGAACAGCAGACAACGGTTCGTCAAGCGAACTGGGTTTGAACCAAACAGCTCGGGCTTGTTTCGAGGATTGGGTGACGGCTTCTTTTTCTCTAGTCACATAGGCCTCGATCTGAAGCTGAAGGTTTGACAAGTCGGATGGGGTCCCCGAAATGGGCAGGACGAGGTCGAGCATGGTAAGATCGGATGAGTTCTTGAAGGCACAAATGAGGGTCAATTTAGGACTCAATGACTTGAATGTGGTGCTCATGAAGATGAATTCTCTGATGATGGAGATGAATGGAGTGATCCCACCACCCCCACTCACCATCACCAGCTTCTCATGCCTGCAGAGGAAAAATCGCACTCCAAATTAATTTAAAATAATTATACAGACTCATTATGTTGGCCGAAACTTACTTGGGGAAAGGTAATAAAACAAGATTTAATGAAGTAGGAAATAGATTGGCGCATGGTTTGTCTTAGGACGGAATGAAGGAAAGTTATTCGCATTGTAGAGAGGAGATTTCCTATATCCAGAGTATCCTATTTAGTCATTTATATTTTTATATTTATTTATTTTTTTACTTTTGGGGTATTCATGTCTTTACTTTTATTTTAGTATATTTTATGCTTTTCGCTTCGAGTTTATCGACTGTCGACCCTAATTAGTTTGAGATAAAGGTGATGTTGATGTTGATACAGACTCATTATATTGCTATTCCGGCACATCCAGTGTAATGAGCAAAACATATAACCTGAGGAAAATGAGTGGAGGCGGGTCCATAAGGTCCTTCAACGGAGACATCGAGGCGATCGGGAGGAGAAGGAGAAGAAAGGATTTGGTAGAGCTTTTGAGACCAAGTCCCTTCTTTCTTGATGATGATGCTGAGCTTATCCTTCTCCAAGTTGCTGTTCGAGGAAATGGTGAACGGATGCCATTGCAGCTTGGATAGGCTCGGCACGTTCATGAACATGATGCTCGTCGGAGGATACTCTAGACCTGCTCAAACTCAAAATAAGACGGAAGAAGAAGAAGGAAGAGGAGGAGGAGGAAAATAAGGAACCCGAATCCAAAAAACCTGCTACTTGAACGACAGGGATCCACCTATTAGACGCACACAAGACGAGATGAACTAAACTTAAAATCCTAGACTCATCGTATCGTTCTTCACCTGGTGTCTTGGAGAAGTTGAGCTCGACGGTGTCGCAGGGCAAGACGCGAGCGGAGACCAGGTGGGCCCGGTGGCGGGACTGCAGGAAGCGGAGGTAGCGGTCGACCAAGAAGAGGTAGAACCCCGGGAGCATGATGCAGGAGTAAGAGATGCCGACGTGGAGGATGAAGAAGAACATGAAGAGGATGTAGAGATAATGGGTGTAGAAGAAGAGCTCGAACATCTTCCTCCTCAGGCGCGGGAAGGTGGCCGCCCACATCCCGAGTCCGGCGAGCAGCGACAACTCTCCTGCCACGTTCGATATCCCCGTTTTCTCCCACTTCACCATCTGCGCAGAATTTTCCCAAGAAAATTTATGTCGAGTGAATTCATTTCCCCTTGCCTTTTTCTACCATAGTCTGAAATTGTTTCTTCTTCTAAACAAGGAAGGATCCATCAAGATCATAGAATTTTCAGTTTAATAAAAGTCAGACGAAGAAGAGTCCAATCGAATAAAATGCAAAAGAAAGAAGAAAATCTAAAAGAGAAACCATTGTGACTCCGTGCCGAGGTCAGCCAGTTGGGCCCGGTCCAAAAATTCTAGTGGGGCCCAAAAAGGCGATTCCTTTTGAGCCTCGTTCACTTGGCGGTGCCAACAACGCTTTCTCTTCGTCTCCGTTCTTTACATGTTCGAAACATCCACGCGCGGCCCCCACTTCAAAAAGTCAGGGCACTTTCCAGTCCCGGAAATAAAAAGACACAAAAAAGAAAGGGATGGTTGCTCAGTACACTTGTCACGACACACACCACTACGTGGACCCTGCTGTCCATCCTCTTTTTCTCCTCCAGTTATATATTGGTCAAACTCACCCAGCAATCCTGACCGTCCACGTGGTGGACTGATCGGGGGGGTCGCACGCGATCCAAAAGCACCTTGTCTTAGTGCCACCCCAGCAGTGACGTCGATCAGTATGAATCTATGGAAAGAACCAACAAGTTTTCCGGAACGAACCTACTGAAGTCGAGACAACAGAGAGTCATCTCAACCGGATGGTCCCCTCAAAGCCACTCATAACTTCTGCGTAATCCGAGCCACATGCTTTTAGATAAATCTCAGCATTTTACGTAGAGCTTTGAAGCGGTTGTATTTCAATGTCATATTCAAAAAGTGAAATCAAGTTAAATAATAATATATATTTTTAATTTTACCTCGGAGATTTTATGAGTGATAGCCCAGTAGAGGATGTAGATGAGGCCGTGCACGGTGAATAGAACCATGGCGATGTGCCCGAGCCATATGTGGTACTTGATGCTGGCTTCCGAGGTGAGGCCAAAGAGGGCAACACGGACGATGCTCGGGATGCCGGGAAAAGAAAGGAAGAGCCTCGTCCCAACCACCCCATCCTCAAAAGCCCGCTCTTCAGTTTCGACCTACCATTACCATTTTTGGAAAAATGCCATGACGTACCTCTATAATATGGTTCTCACGTTTTCTGCTTGGAATAAACATTGCTGACCAATGTTTTGCAAAATTGGCATGAGAAGAAGCTCCTTACTTGATGAAAAACTCATGTCACTTTGCTAATATGTTTTATATGTAGATGGTTTTTCTAAACTTCGACGTTGTTTCTAACTTTGGATAACACAAGTTCAAGCCATGAAAATTCTGTGGAATGAAAACTCCCCCGTCCTTCTGTGCGAGCACGCCCTATACAACACACCCCCCTCCCTCTCTAACCTTTACCACTCCCCCCCTCTAATCTCCCCGGTTCAGTAATGCGTGCAGAACTGAAAATTATCTCAACACACCTTCTGGTATCCCAAACCGCAAACCCACTTCCCCGTCATTAAAAAACGACTTTTCTACGATGGAGGGGTCGGTTTCTTCACACAGTTTATCCCCATATGCGTTGGTCCCCATCCCGCTCGATGTGTCTCGAGAATTTGTTGTGAAGGTAGTCGCCGCAACAGGACCAAACTAGGCATGAACAATCCAATACCCTATGTGGCCCCCCCCCTCAACTCCGACCCCTCCTCCTCCACCATGCGCCGCTCTCCCCCCTCTCCCCCTCCACACCATCCGGTCCCCCCCAATACCCTCCCTTCCTACTTCCCCCTCTCCCTTCTATAGCCACCCTCCCCCGGTCTTTCTTCTTTCTCCCCATCCACGCCCCCTTAACGTCGATGCCCCACTCCCCAGCACAGCCTCCCCCATCCCACACCCGAAGTCCCCAATCAACCAACCCCCCGAAATATACCAACACAAACCTTCCACCTACTTAACCGAATTTCACACCACCCCACCAGCCATGAGATATAGATACATACTTTCCTACGCCCCCTCTCCCTCTCCACTCTTTGCACCGCTTCCAGCCCCCCTCTCCCGGATCTTCCCCCGTCCTCCTAGAGGCATCCCCCCTCCTCGGCCTCTCTTCGGTTACAGACCATCCCACCCACTAAGCTACTCAGCCTTCTCCCCCCTCCCTCTCCCAAATCGCGATGAAACCACCCCCCCTCCAATTCCTTCCCGGGAAATTCCCCCTGTGCCAACCAATTCTCAGCACTACCCCGTGTAACCTCCGCTTTTTGTCTTTTTTTTCTTCTTTTCCTTGCCCATTCGCAATTCAGACGAAAATCCAAACCCCTCATGAAGGACAGAAAAAAAAAAGCAGAGGGAAGGAGAAAGAAGCAAGAAGAAGAAGAAGTGAGGAGAGCCTCCCTCCCCTGTGCTTAGGGAGGCCAGATTCCCAATGCCCTTTGATCAGCCCCGAAGTATGGTGGAAGACACGCCAGATTTGGCCTTGATGCTTGCTTGAGCTGACAATGGTTGACTGGTTACGTGTTGTTGTGGGGGCATCATTATCCAAAATCAGAGACATGGGTCCCAAGAAGCATACTTACCACGGGACAGGACCCATGTCAACCTCCCTGACGATTCTCTGAGCTCCCAACCAGATGCAGGAGGAGGCAACGAACGGCCTCGCCCGCTTTGTCAGGAGTAGGGCTTAGAAACACGCCAAGGGTCCTAATGAGACCTCTCCCATTCCGGTACCAGATGTTTCAACTTTCGTGCTCAATCTCTCTAGCAGTGACTGTCGTGTCCCCCCCCCCCCCCCCCCCCCCCCCCCCCGACCACGTGTTTATGGAGACCCGAGGATTTTATATGGTCCGCACCAACGTTGACCCCTAGAAACGGATGTTAGCGAGCAACTTGTTATGCGGGAGCGAAACCGAATCCTGTAACATAGTACTGTTATATTTATATCGGTTGAACGGAAGGCGGCCCCGCCGTCCTCCCCCCGTGAGCGAAATTTCTTTATGGTAGATACAAAACTTGTAAAATATAGTGTTCCAATGGAAGA
>JAGVVM010001668.1:0-61880 GCA_019149425.1 Psidium friedrichsthalianum
TCCAAGCTGAATGCTTTGAATCATCAACTAGTTGGCAGATGAATTTAGCAGAACCACTAATCACCAAGATCTTATTTAAAGTGAAACAGAATGGGATGAAGTTCAACTCATTCACCTTCCACAAATAAGGGCTGTCAAAACACTGTACGCAGAGGAACTGTCCGAAAGAACCCTCCATTGGCAAATGCGCTATCAAGCTCTCAAGAAAGCACTCTTGATAGCCTTCTTCACACAGACAGGGAAATGGGTGTCCTCAACTATAAACCTCAGAATGTTCTCTCGGACAAATGAAGCTGCATCGGTACCACCACCATGGCCATCAAACACCTGAACTCATGGAGAAATAGTATAATAAAACATCTCAATCCCATTCCATGAATAAACCAACTTGTTGACTGTGATAAGCCAAGTTAAACTTTTTATGACCAGTAACAAGAAGTCCTCATCCACAATCAAACAGTCAGATTACAGACCCCATAGAAGCTCGAGGAAAAGGAAATTCTGCAGCTGCATTAGATGGTTGCGAAGGTTTGTCTATACAGACATGCTCATCCTCCATAGATTGGCTTTCGCCCCAATGTCAGAACAGCTTCCAGAGCGGAATACCGGTTTCAAAAGGAGGATGTTCATCTGATGATGGCTTTACAGTAACTACTCCGATTATCCGATTCCTAATTAGGGAAAATAAACAAGATGATATCATTTGCCAACCAAATTCTGCGACGACTAAGCAAAACTATCAAATACCGGCACATTGTCTAAAACATTCCATGAGCAGCAACGGAAAAAAAAAAAAATGTTCTAACCAATTCAACGGCAGAAGAACAAAAACTGGGAGGAGCTCATGCAGTGTCTAGGAGGTCTTCCAATCCTCACTTGCCTCGGGTTCATCAGAACCTCCCCCTTTTCATCAGCTGTTACCACCACATTTCCCTTTCCATAATTAGCTTCCAACGGCGAGGTGGACACGGGTGATTGCTCTCTGGAGCCATATTCTCCTCAAAACATGAATTCACTCTCGTGGATGGGAAGTCAAAAACAGGTCTCTTCGTCCTAGGCAAATGAACAAATTGTGCAATTGCATTAGCAGAACCCCGAACCAAACTAGCATACACCAGGTCTATCTGCAAAATCAGCCTCTTCACAGCGACAATTCTCTCGAATATATGGCCGACAAACTGGGCAAGAAGAAGAATTCAGATAAATATACTTTGAACCCCAGAAAACCATCCAAGCTTCTTCCCTAATGTTAACAGCCGTTCAAAAGAGAACAGAAAATCAGACTGGTACTTAAAAGTTCCCAAACCCATATCCTCACCAACCCAATGATAGCAAAGACCACAACTCCAAACACAAAAAAAAGAGAGCAGTTAAACTCATACGCATAGATCACCATCCACCAACTCTCAACAGAAGTTTAAAAACATACGCTCCCAAGGCTCAAAACCAGATGAAACAAGCATATGCTCGACTGTGGAAAGGTGATAAATTATGCGCGAGAGACGGAGGGGAACAAAAAATGATTGGTGGGCTTGGTGGGCACGCGCTAATTACGCTTGCCGTTCCTTTCTGGCAAGCCGAAGGCACGAATCCTACCCAAAATCTTTGAACGATGCCTCCTTTGAAAGGCCTTTCGTTCGACAAAGAAGTGAATATTACTGCACCCCAAAAAGACCCGAAGCGAGAGCACAAACTTACTGAGCAAAAGTTCGAATCTTTCCGATTAACGAGACAAACAAGGATGCGTGCGCGAGCGTTGCGTGGCGTGCTGCCGGGTTGTTGAACCGGCGACTTCTGGGTCAGTCCGGTTTGTGGGGTGGCGCGGGACGGAGAACCCGGAAGCGACACGTGGCCACACCTCACTGGAGGACCCGATTACCTTGAGGGTGAATTGGGTCGGATTGTCAACAATTGCGGCGCGGTAGTGCAGGAAATTTCTGATCTTGCTTTCATTCAAAGCGGGCAAACGCAATGGCGGTTGGCCTAAGACAACCGAGACTCGGAGGCGGCTGCCTAGTAAGCGTGATTACACCTCACTAGACCGAATCAACCACATGTTAAAAATCGAATTTTTATAGAATTCAAGCTTCGCAATTAGGATTTTTTCTTATTACTCCACCATTTGTCGATCGTGCTTATCTGCTGTACGTTTCGTTCATGAACGGTTTGAGAAAGTGTCCTACGTAGTAATGTCATTAATATTAGGGTTAATACCACAGAAAATTTCAAACTCGTACATCTATGATAAATTTATTTAAAACTATTTTTTTACCATAAAAAAACTTCAAAATAATACATCTATGATAAATTTATCCAAAATCGGTATATTTGTGATAAATTTACCCTTCGTTATTTTCTGTTAAATATAACCGTTAAATTACTGAATTTGATGACACGTGACAGTTGGCTGATGTATCGCTTATCACATGTGTATCGATTTAGAATTATTCATGGTATTAACCAAATTTAACAGAAAATAAATTTGTCACAAGCGTACCAGTCTGGAGTTTTTCGTCGTTAAAAAAATTAATTTAATGTAAATTTATCATAAGTATTCTAGTTTGAGGCTTTTCAGATCAAAAAATAGTTTGAGATAAATTTCTCACAGGTGTAATAGTTTGGGATTTTTCGTGGTATTGACCCATAACATTATCTCACATTAACAGTATTTGTACTTGTGTAAGCTATGCTGATTGTATTTGGAAAAAGGGAAATTAATTTTTCATTTCATCTTGACTCTTTAATCTTGGAGTACATCTTCTCTATATATGCTTATAGTATTTCTTAACTAAAGTGAGAAGAGATTAATGACAAAGTTAAGTAATCATCCTAATCTAATGATTCTTGATCATGTATTTCTTCAGGCTTTCTAATCTAATTTAATACTATGTTCGACCAAAAAAAAAAATCTAATTTAACACTTGGCACTCAACGGAAGGCCTCGCCAGAGTTGACATGTGGGCCATTGGATGGTTGCCATCGCATTACCTTTGCTTTTATTATTTTGGCTTTTTTTCTTTTTCATTTTCGAGAAATAACCTGTCCATCAATGAAAACAAAAACTATTTTTGCTTATTATGTGGATACCTCTCTACCTCACATGGTCTATAAAAGTGTATCTATTCTAAAAAAAAGTGTATTGATAATAATGAAATAGTAAAAAGTTTCTAGATACCATGCAACGATGGCCATGCGTGAAAGTTTTCTAAAAGAGAGATGAATATTTATTTATTTATTGTCTCAATTTATATTAAAATATTAGGTTAGAAACATTCATAAAAAAAACTCAATTAATCAGAAATAAATTATTCTACATACAATATTGACCAGAATCTCTTATCCTATATTTCGAGACATATAAACATATTTTTCTGCATTGGAGTTGTCTTATTTGAACAAATTTATGTAAGATATAACTTGAATTTTTTTTTAGATAATCTCATGAATATTACATATATATAAATAATATTTCAAGTCAACCCAATTATACTGTGATGAAATGATAGGTCCGTCAATGGAACCGCATATTTTACTAAACTCTCCTGATTTGTCTAATTTTGAAAATTATTTCTTTTACTTCATTTGGGTCTTGCCCTATTCAATTTATTTTCCATTGCATAACATCAAATCCGTTTACGATTTTTGTTAATTTATCTATCTCCATAGTGATAGTTATTTGGTTTAGCTAAACCATATGATGTTAAAATATGAGGGAGAATCACCAAAAAAAATCCCTAAATAAGTAATTACGCTAATTCAGTCCTAATTTTTTTTGTCAATCAAGTCCTAAATCTTTAGTATTTGTGTCAATTCAGTCAATCAGACTAATTTTGACTAGAAATTATTGGCATGGACGTCAGTTGTCCTATGTGGCATGGTCGGCGCTGACTTAAATAATTTTTAGTAATATTTTTATATTTTATTTATTTTTGCTATATATTTTCATTTTCCCCCTTCCTTCTTCCTCCAAGAGAATTACTAAAAAGAGTCATTAAGAGATTATAATTGTGTCAATTCATTTCTGAATCTTTATTTTTTAGTCAGTTGAGTCCTAAAAATTTCCTAGCTATGCCAATTTTGTTTATCAGATCAATTTTAACTTGAAATTACTGACATGGATGCCTGCCATCTTGTATGTTGCGGCCGACACTAAGGCGGACAATGTTTAATAATATTTTAATATTTTAAAATTTTTAGTTATTGTTACTCTATCCCCCCCCCCCCCCCCTTTTTTTTTCCTTTCCTTCCTTTTTTCTCTGAGAGAATTACTAAGAAGAGTATTAAACCTATTACATTGGTGTCAATTCAATCTTAAATCTTTTTTTTTTGCACTAATTGAGTCATAAATCTTTTGCATTGTGCTAATGCAGTCCATCTAGTCAATTTTGATTGAAACTCGCTGACATGGATGCATGCCATCTTATATGGCGTGAGCGGTACTAATGTGGATAATTTTTTTTTATAATATTTAATATTCTTTCAATTTGTTTTAATTCCTTCCTTCTTCCTCCAGCTAGATGTCGAGGTCCAAGACCTGTTGAAGGAAGAAGGAAGGGAAGAAAAAAAGGAAAGAGAAATAACATAAAGGAAAAAATAAATTAAAACATAAAAAAATTGAAGATCATTAAAGCATTATTAAGATTATCCACGTCAACGCTGATTGTGCCAGCCGATAATTTTGGTAATTACAATATATCTAGGAGTTTTTTGGTAATTTTCCCTTCTTCATCTTGCCGGTCTCGATGACTGATTGGGAGAAGATGAAAGGGAAGAAAAGAAAAGAAAGAGAAAATTAGAAAAAAAATAAAAAAGAAATAAAAATTTAGAAAAAAATATAATGATTATTAAAAATTATCCATGTCAATGCCGGCTACACCACATAAGATACATAGTATTATATATCAGCGATTTTCAACTAAAATTGATCGGATGAATTGAATCGACACAAATACAAAAGGTTTAAAACTCAATTTCAAAAAAAAAAAAATTCATGAATGAATTGACTCAATTACAATAGATTTATAACTTTTTTGGAATTTTTCCTGAAATATCATATGCACTACAATCTAAAAAGATTGACTATCTCCCGTGCATATCACGAACCACTCTTAAAGGTTGCATGTTCTAAACTTCATAGGTAAATATTACAAAAGTACCTCTAATACACAACAAAATCAACTTATATTGCCTCTATAGAACTATTTTATCGAATCAAATACACTCCTTCGTCTCAAAACAAGTTTTTACCGTCTCTTTTTTTTTTTTTTTTTGCGGGGCGCCATCAACGTTTTTTGCTGTCTCAGATTTGTAAAACCGTTATATCAAGTTCTCCAATAGCAAACGCTCATAGGTTGATGTGTAAAGAAAGCGGGCTACAAATTTTGAGACGCGAGATAATCACTCTGAAAAATCTTGAGGGCCTTTTGGAGAACCCCACTATTGGTCCACCAAACCAATCATATGTTAATACTTTTTGGTGGAAATTAATGAGATATTGAATTCTGTGATTGATTGCATGGACGAATGACGTGATCCCCCCAAAAACTTGCAGGTCCCATCAGAAAATGTTCCTTGTCAAGGTTAAGCTTTTGCCTAAAATCCAATCCCACATATCTGTGAGCTTCTTTCATTATTAAGGCTCACATGGTACATAAGTCTGTCCCAGACTCTTGTGACCATGCGCACAGGAAAATTGCCCACGATTTTCTCAACAGTCAGTTTCAAGCATTTCTTTGTATTAGCTTGTCGACCTCATCGGCCGTCAAGTTTGAGCACGTCGGATTGTCGCTCTAGCTCACCACAGCTTAGGCTCAGCAGGTCTGCATCCAAATTCTTTAGAAACGGGATGATCTAGGGTTTTCATAAAGGATTTATCAATTTGTAACAAAAGTTGCCCCAATGGGTTTGTCATACTTAAACTGGACACACCAAGCAAATCCAACGCATTTACACCTTCGGTTCTAATTCTGGAGAACAATCAACAACTTCTTATATGTCTTTTAAAACTTCTCAGCTCTTATCTCACACTCAGCTCACGGACAAATAATTTATTGGTAATTTTCTAGACGGTATGGTTTGAAAGATTCAAATGGGTTTCAAGTGAACCTCACGCGTCACCTCAAAATTGGCTTCCTTCTTCCTAGGGTGGCTAGGTACCATTTACAGATTCATTTAATTAGTTCAATCGAGCAAAACAGAAACACAAACATTTGCAATGACAGTGGGTATTAAAAGGAAGGACTATGCAAAAGGACTGTAAAAAGCAAAGGGCAGTTTGCATACACTGAACTTAGAAAATTGAAATTGAAATCTAATGTCTGTTCAAAGTTCGTAGAAATTATTTAATATTCCTAAAGAAAAATGGCAACATAAAGATGAAAGACTTCCATTTGATACTACAACTCAATACATGTGGAAGTTATGACATTCTTCCACCAGAGAAAAAGCAGATCTCATAACAATAGATGTTGCCGTTCTTTTCCTTAGAAACATTGACAGGAGTTCTACTTAACATAGCTTCATACTTTTTCATTCAATTGATCACCAATGTATAGTTCTATCAATTACCAATGCCCAAGAAATGCAGGCGAACAATGTTCATCATAGACAAGGTGCGAACTACAAAGTAATTCATTGTGATACAAATCTATACAAGCGTGTGTTTCAGAAACTAAAGGCTAGGCTACCGCATGTGAGTCAAACCGCCAATACAAAATTGGCTCCTATTAAGGTGAACAGGTCAGAAAAATATGCTCGGGAGTCTCTTCTTGTTACCAGGTAAAGAAGACAACTTATTCATCTTTGCCTCACAAGGTCATATCACAGAGCAACCATGACAAATGATGGGAGAAGTTAGCAGCTGATATCTCCCGACAGAATTTTATCTCCGATGGAAAAAACTCGATAATGGCGCCGCATGAAAAATGGAACTGTCAGTAGAAGGTAAACCAAGTTATTCGATTAAATAGAAACATTTACAGTGAATGTGAAAAGTTTCTCAAATGAGAATTTTTGCACAGCATTCTTAGATAAGAAGATGTTTGAAGATGAAAGGGAAACTTATAGAAAGATAGAAGATGCAATCAGACCCTCAGTGTGATGCTTCTGAATTTCTTAGGGCTTAGGAGGGATTAATTGGAAATTCAAAGTCAAATTTACTTCAAGGGCTTACAATGTCGATATGTGACCTTAATGGGATTGTTTCTCTTCAGTCAAACTTCATCCAATGGTGCAAGCAATCTATGATGCCCTACGAAAATAATTTCTAAACAATTCGATATTAAATATAACAAGACCTATTACCTCATTATGCTCCCAGAGGAGGTACTGTGGGATGTCACATCAACTGTCGATAGAGTCCCAATGATATCAGAATATGGAAATCAATTAGACAAAGCTATGTGAGCAACTATGGGTTCATCCAACATTCATTCAAACCTCGTAAAGAACTTTCAAGTTGGAAGCGGGGACATCTGTACTTGTTCCCCCAAAATGCCATCGGAAAGGCCTGACCTTTGGAGAGAATCTCCTCTAGGACGCTGTAAAGAAGTTGCTGCATATATCCCTACAAAATCCATCATTCACACATCAGCTGAGGCCTCTAAAGGTACACAATGATGATGTTAAACCCATCAAGAAGACATATGCCAGGCAAAGTGTGAGACAGTAGTTTGCATAGTAACAATGATACCAATTGCTAGTTGTTAACAATAAGCTTGTTTGTATATGTGGATATTAGGCTTGTGCTTAATCGAGCACTCCCATTTCCTCGTGATCTTCATGTTTATCTAGAATGGTGACATCTCCCAATGGGGATAAGCAATATCACAAGCATATAATACCACCTTATTTCTATGAATGTAGAAGAAAGTTAGTCTAGAGAGCAGATAACAACTGTATATTTCTCCTCAGAAGAGCAGCTTTGACAAGTTGAAATCTCCAGAGTATCCCACAAATGGGAACTCGGAATGTAATACTTTCTTTAGACTGACAAGATGTTAGCTCTGCACATTAAATAATCTAGTAAATTACCAATTTTAAAACCAAATTAGAGATTACAGCAAGCTATTATATCTCTCAAATGTGTGTACCATCTTAAAACCTAAGGAGCCAAAAATGCTCCTCCAATTCCATTTACTAGATGAAACTTTCCCTCATAGTTATGATAAATCAAAGATGAAGATGCACAGATAAGAAACTTAATGAGATTTTTTAGCAGCCTGAAAGATTCAGCAATCTTTTGACTGACACTTTTGCTTAGTACACCAGATTTAACATGTTATTTAAACTAAGAAAGTTGAGCTATGGTAAATGCATACAAATGGGTTCTTTTGCAATTTTATTTTCTCATATATTGGCGTCATGCCCATTAGTCTCCCATCTAGCATATGAATCAGCAGTGACCATTTAAGTTACACTGCACACTTGCGTATTCTACAAGTAGTTAGCATCAATTTGGCAGTACAAACTAAACAGTGGTTCCATTTAT
This sequence comes from Psidium friedrichsthalianum, assembly GCA_019149425.1. Taxonomy (NCBI): domain Eukaryota; kingdom Viridiplantae; phylum Streptophyta; class Magnoliopsida; order Myrtales; family Myrtaceae; genus Psidium; species Psidium friedrichsthalianum. The sequence continues at coordinate 8,489 of JAGVVM010001668.1, forward strand.
GATTATACTTTTTGGTGTTCCCTCATTGTTAATCAAGAGTTTACAAGCTTACCAAGCCTAGTATTAAGGCACAAATTAGAAAGCCCATAAGAGAAAAGTCCATTTGGTAAACAATCTCCATGGTTATGATACATCCACCAGCTACCATCAGATGACGCGGAGAAGAAAAAACCACGTGCAATCTGCAAGAGACAAATTAGTAGAGTTGTCAACAAGGTAATCATCAGATTCTTCCCATAACTTAAGAACTTAATAGACAAACTAGATCACGTGGAAGAAATTTGATGGAAATGCTCCCTAGAGAACCTCAGAAGAGATGATCATTAAGCATACCATACAGAGTCCACTTAGTAAATGCAAAAGCGGATGGTAAAACCTCAAAATGGTGAGAACATTAAATAAAATAATCTTGCAAGGCTTTTGCACCAGTGTAAAAGTCAATCAGGCTAGTAATTTGCTGATCAACAGTTTAACTGGTTGGAATAGTTGAACTCGCTGGTTGGTTACATAGAATTTACAAGGTAGGTAACCTAAATAAAGTATCATACAATTGACACAAATTCTAGTCTAGCAAGTGATCAGTTAGCACCCTCAAATGTTTGAGCCTGTGTTTCAAGACTCTTCAGCACAGGCCAGCAGTTATATCCCCAGGAGTGAAGCTTTATAATTGAAATCACTTGTTACCATGTAACTAAAGAGTTCCTTGCAATGACTGCTAAACAATTCGCACATGTTCCAAGAGGGCAGGAGGTTATATCCTTCCCCCACCATAGTTCAATAATTTTTTAAAGTTCCCATATCGGGTCAAACCGCATTGACTGCCTTGTTAGATTGACTGGTTGAACCAGGTGAATACTGGTTTGTCCAAACCAAAATGGATTATAAAAGAAAACTAAACAATACCATGTTGCTGTATCTAGTAACACTAGTTAAACATATGGTTGTTAAGATCTGATTCTGCTTAAGATGGATGGGGTGTTTGACAGATTGAATTGCAAGACCGGATTGAAAATCATAAGATTCTAAGAATTTCAAAAAGAAAAAACTAAAACTGTCATGTAAATTTTACAAGTTATGATATTGTATGAGATAAAACTCCAAAAGGTCAAAATTAAAAGAACAGGCTCATTTCATAACCTAAAATATCAAATTGTACAAATTTCAATTGTAAATTTACTAGATTTAAATGACAACTGAATCAATAGGATCCTATTTATCCTACATGTTTTTTCCCTGATTTTTAAATTGTAGGATCCTACTATGTGAATGGCGATTCTTCTGAACATGGTTGAATAGGTCTGTCCGGTTAGGAGAACATTGACAAGAACAATTAAGTCACTTGAATGTTTGTAACTGCATTGCCCAATGTTGCACTCATACAGGTCCAACTCTATGCCATTTAGACTCGAGATTGATTACTTTATGCTGAAATAGAAGATTGAAGAATGTTGCCTAAATAATGAGCAGATATACGTATTTAAGGGATAGAGGGCAGCTCATGAAAGGTTTTTTCATCTGTTTTTGCAGTCTGCTCTCAGAGAGCTTGTCTGCCACTAAGTTACCAGAAAAATATGATCAGGTTCACTTAAAAACACGATCATCAATTCATATGCCATGAGAACAGAATGTTAATCTCAAATGACCAAGTTTTTATGTAATGTACCTCTCCTCCGCAATATTGTCAACGTAAAAGATCAAGATAATCCCAAAAGTAATGGTGCTCAAAAAAGCCCATGTTGAAAATGGCAAATCCTTGTTACCAGCAGAATCCGATCCCTGGATGGTCCATCAATAAAGGAAAGGCAGATGAGTTTTTGTTAAAACTAAAGCACACTTCATGAATGCTTTTAGGCAGCACCGGCATAATGCGGTGCAACTAACAAAAGAACTTACAATGATGATGTCCCACATGGCCACAGGAAACAGAAAGCATGTCGCAGAAGCAACTGTTATCGCATGGAGTCTTCTTTTATATAGATTCTGACATTTGCAAGAACAAAAAGCACAATGGAATTAAATTTGAAGAAGTTATTTGCTAGTTTCTTCTCGGGAAAAAGCTTGTTAAGAATTGAATGTTCCAAATTACAGAACTAATTCCGGACAAGTAAATGCCAAAACCTTGAGTGAGACACGTCGTGCAATCACTCTCCTCAATGCTGACAGGATTCCAGCAAAGATTGGAAGTATCATCTCTTTCATACCCAGATTGTGTTCTGCCTGAACATCAGTATCAGGGTCCTCTCCGAACTGTATTTTAAAGTTAAGTCTACATTCATATGTCAGAGGTATTTATCAAATTGAACAGGTGGCCAAATAAAAAAGGAAATGACAACTAATGAACTGATAATTTCTGCAGAACACAAGCAGAACTAATGCTAGTAAACCACAAGACTTATGAGCTTATGCTGTTAAAATACGAAATATCACTGCATCAGTTACAGGATATTTATTGGAAAATATGAGGCCATAGCCCATCCTTGCGATAACAGGTAGAAAGACGCCAACATTGCCACCAACCCGCCAACCTGTAGAGGGAAGAAATATTCACTAATCGGAGGAGAAAACATGTGTACAATACTGAATGATCATTTTTGCCTCTATCAGATCGCCAACATGTAAAAGTATAGTGCAAGAATACTGCAAGACAACTATACTAACAAATTTCACACTATACGACACCAGTTAGCTTAGAAATGGACTTCAATGTATGCTGGATAGGTCTATCAGTCTATGCTGCTAGAGAGAAAAAACTTATTAACATTTGTTCTTCTCCTGTTCTTGATGCAGTGAATCACTATTGACTATCTTCTAGATTCACATTAATGCAAAAAAAGTAGGAGACGGATTACGACTGGTTATTTGCATAGGCATTCCAAGCAATTAAAGACATAAAAGATATGCACTAACACCTTCTCTAACATATATGAACATGACTGTGCAGTGTTTGTTTTCACCATTGATGCGCTTCTCACATGGTTCCATCCCACTCGAAGATGATGGTGAAAATAAACAAAGCCATTTCCAACTGGGTAAGTCAATGCATGGATTCTCTCACATCATTGCACTCTATCTAGATCCTCTTAAGAGCTTTGCGCATTCAAGGACAAAAGGGCTACCTTTTTCCATAAGTGCTGTCTTTGTCCATAGAGTACAGCGGATAAGACCCCAAGAACAGCACCGGAATACTCCGCCATTAAAGCTCTATTTAGTTAATGAACCAAAAATGAAAGTCAATGATTAATGTCCATGCCGAACTTAACATAAGATCTTCACAGTTCAATCTGCAAAAGAAAAGCAACAGAGTAGAAGATTGCGACTGGCAATGCGATTGCTGAAGTTCCTGACATTTCCTTTGATTCTAGACTGTCTACCGAAAATAAAAGACCCTTCTTTAGGAAATGGTTTCCGCTTTCTCATTAAATACAATGACAGCAGCATTACTGACACACAAAGCAAATTGTCTACGCACAGAGACTTCTCGAGTACTGAAGTTCCAAGCAATGTTAAACAGAGGAAATACCAAAAACATTCTTTCATAAGAAATGTCCAGTTTTTGTCAATTTATATCATTAGCTGTTTATTTAATAATTTGTCACTCTAAAACCAAGTTGCACAGATGAAGATCAATGCCAAGAATAAGTACCAATTCTTTTCCACATCTACCACTTCTGCCAACTTGGACTTACCACAATGGTGCTAATTATTGATGATTTAAAAAAAAATGGAAAATTAACTGAACAGCACTGCAAACTACTAATTCATACTCTGGAAACCGACCTAAGTGGTCCACATAATTTCAAGCCCTTTCCCCACAAAACAAAGTAGAAAGCTGTTATGGCACCATTTATCACAGAAGGAATGACCTGAAACCCAAAGATTAGATAAATCATGTCAAAGGAATCAAAAGAAAAAATTCACATTTTCTTTTGGCAAGATAGGATGAAGAGGAAAGTCTTATTGCTTTACCTGAGTATTAGAGAGTGGTCTACCCTTCCAAGGCTTCTGCAGGAGTAAAAACAGGATTGTTGCAGGGACCAGACAACAGAAGATAAAGAGCACAACTGATGCTCCCGTCTGAGTCAAGTAACGGTACATTGAGTAGACGGACCATATTCTCAAAAAGTTGCCCAATATATGAATTATCTGCAAGGGTGTGTGCCTACAGAAAGAATATGACCGTTGGTCAGTGGTTTTTGCCCGCTTTACCATACCATATATCACAAGTAAAGAATCTATGAGATGCCTATGCACCGGGAAAGTAAGCTGAGCTACTCATAAGAGTCAACCATCGCATGAGCAATGCCAGCAGCAGCATGCCAATCGAAGAGGAGTGGTTATGCATCATTTTATAATATTGAAGACATAAATATGCAGCCGTAGGACTTGCACCCAAGAGCTGGTTTAACCGAACAAAACAAGCACGCACGTTAAGAATTCACTATGTGCGGCTGCATGAATTGCACCCAATTTCACCATTTGCGTCTCTGCCCAATTCGTGTAGTCGTCCCCATTTCCGCAATTTCATCGCCCATCAGACTCAAATTCAGAAATCAAACGGTTTGGAAAAAAACTTAAAATAACCATTCCCAATCGCTTTAAAACCTACATTTCAGCCCAAGGGCAACAATTTGTCGCGACCTCGGAGACAGCAAACAGAGTCAGCAAAAGACATCAGTTACTTCACCAGGCAACCCAAACTAGAGGATCTATGCAGCGAAAGATGGGGAGAGAAGTGACACGAAAAAGCATAACTCCGAGGCTTACCTAAACTGAGACGATCCTCGATCTTCAGAGGTTTGTTTCGGCGACATCATCTTCGCGAGAGGCCAATCTATACAGCGCAGATTAGAAGCTAGTTTCTCACTGCACGGTGCGCCGTTGAACGAGAGCAATCCTGGACGAATTTGAGAGCTAATGCGTGCTTCGACGCTACGGTGGATACCGAGCAGAAGCTTCGATTCAATCTCCCGAACGACAGCGCTCAGCGAAGACGCGACTCTGCTCAGCGAAAGAGAGGAGAGTCCATCTGATTTCTTTTCTATGTAATTCACTTTTGGTTCCTAATTCTTATCAAATTTCTAATTGAGGCCCCAACTTTTTAGCTTATTGCAATTAGGTCCTTTACTCAGCTGCTGCGAATTTTGCTGACTAGGCACAACTAAATTGTCTAAAAATTGCCCTCGAGACCTATGTTGGAAATATTTTCATAAAAGATAGTGGATACAAAATTAATTTAAACCTCGGTCTCCCGAATATTTATTGAGCTCATAACAAATACGTTATAAAAAAAAACTCTATTTGAGTAAAAATATATAATTTTTACTTACCGTATACCGTTTAACTAGTATTTTTGTTTATACTTTGCATGGGTTTTATCTTCAATTTTTTTTAATGTTTCTTATTAATCCGTATTGCATTTTTAGATATTCTAATTTTATGAATACAATAATGGAGTTTATCATGTCGTACATAGATAGATTAATTGTACATGTACATATAATGGAAATACATTGGGGCGTTTTAAAATTATTTTCTCTTAATTCATGCTATTGCGTCGTGTATATACCGATCACTTTTATCATATGCACGTAAATCATAATATGTTCAAATCTTAGTATATTTCTTTCCACTTCATAACCCTACATAGTGAATTCGATTAGGTATTAAAGATAAAATTGGTTATGTTATTACTTGCATGTACATATTCGAAAAAAAAATTTAATTTTTAGTTCTTGAGAACTTAATTCTCAAATCAGAGAGTTTTCACATCTTGTATTTGTCTCAGAGTAAAAATTACTCTTCCTTCTCACCGTTAAAAATATTGTATATGTCAAGATTGGCCTTTTCCCATTTATTGTATGTATTTACGTTTATACCCTTCCTTGTTTTGTGTGTGTGTATATATATATATATGTCTATATATGTAGGCCTTGTGCCTAATGGAAATTCATTCATTCTCCAAACCTAATATGGTACAAAGCTAGGGTTTGCTTCTTGGGAGTACTATACACCAATCCTCATTCTCCAAAAAAAAAGTCTACTCATACTCTTCATTATGCCTTCATCTCGCGCCGACCGACCAACGTTGTCTTCATTGCACTGCCTTTGCGATCTGTTTGACGTCCTCATCATGGTCACATCTTCTTCAACTTTGTCTCGATCGATCTAGTCTACTTCATCTTTCGCCTTAATCTCGTGATTAACCTAGGCTTTCTTCTTCGTCACCCATACATTTTCTTACTTTCGCTTTGATTCATTGATCTCCGAATCATGGTTGATAGTAGTGATCGTATTGATATTAAGTTGAATGGCTCTAATTATATTATTTTGAAAACACTCGGTGATGGCGGCTTTGGTTTATCGTGATTTATATGAGCATGTTGATGGTACTCATTCTCGTTCTATATCTTTGTCTAATATTGTTGAGCCCCAAACCTATTGTTGATCAGATTGGTCAAAGTGTATATGAAATGGCATATTGTTGATCGAAAAGCATGGCCAGTCTTGTTTGGTTCTATTAGCCCTTATCTTCACCTCCAACTTTCTCAAATTGTTGGTGCGAAATAGTTATAGGATCAGATTGCCAAGAGGTTTATATAGATAGATTCTGTTCGTATCGATTAGTTTATACATAAACTTTGTCATGCCACTTAGGGTACACGATCTGTTCATAATTTCTATAACTATATGACATCCCTTTAGTCCCAACTTGATATGTTGGCTCGTACAGCATGTTTTGCCCCGTGTTGGTGGCATCTCTACGAGTTCTTGATGCAACTCTCACCGAATTTTTAGAGAGCTCGCAGTCAATTCTCTATCGTTATCTAGCTCCATCTCTCTCTGATGAAGTTAAGGAACTTCAGACCGAGGGAACTAGACGAGGAATTCTTGGTACTCCTCCATCTTTAAATCCCTTTGTAGTACTGACTACTCCATAGCTATGTTTCCAGTCCGACTCCTCTCAACGTGGTTTTCAGCCTCTCTCAGCATGGTTCCTCATGGTTCTCAACGTGGTTCCTAGCGTGTCTCTACTCAGTGAATCTCACGTTCTTTTTGTAACTATTGTAAACAAAATGGAAATTTTGAGGATCGATGTTTTCAGAAGCTTCATGATCTTTCTAATGTATCCTCACGCTCAGTTGCACTTGTCTCTTCTCCATTTGCAGACTGTGCTACTTCATCTTCATCTTCGAATTATTGTCTTGGTGTTATTAGGGTCCAGCTTTCTCGTTGAGCTCAACTTCATCTTGGTTTTTCTGATGCATCTTCCTTTGTTACTACCACAACTGCTATGCTATCCTCAGGTGATAATTCTTATGGGATTCTTAACTCTGATGCTGCTCATCACATGACTGCCTCTGCTCATCATCTCACTTAGCAGTTTGCACTCAAAAATCCATAAGGGTTCTTTACAGCTGATGAATCCTCTCTTACTGCCACTATGCAAGGCCACCTTTCTATCCCCGAAAGCTTTTATGTGCCTAATGTGTTGCATATACAAATTAAGCCCTTAATCTCTTATCTATTGAGCAACTTGTTGATATGGGTTATATTATGACATTTATCGTTGATTCTTGTGTTGTGGCAGGATCATACAAGTGGCTGGACGATTGGCAAAGGTAGTAGACGTGGAGTATTGTATACAATGCAACATCTTTAGCTTTCCTCACCTCAACCAGTTTCTTGCCACATTCGCTCTTGATTGTTAGCACTAGCGTCTGGGTCATATATTTGCATCTTGTTTGTCTTTTCTGCGCGAGTAGGGTGTACTTGGGAATGTTTCATCTACTGGTATGTGTCCTTGTACGAGTTGTCCTTTAGCTAAATAATTGCACCACCCTTTCCAATTAGCTATTCTGTATCTACTAGATGTTTTGATCTAGCTTGTTCAGATGTTTAGGAACTTGCCCCTTACTCTCTAAAAGCGATTTTAATTATTTTGTATCTTTCGTTGATAAGTATTCTCGTTATACTTGGCTTCATTTCATGCATTCTCATGATGAATTTCTCTCTATCTATAAAAATTTTATAGCCATGATATCTACTCAATTCTCTAAAACTATAAAATTTTTTTGTTCTGATTCGGGTAGGGAGTATCCTCCTACAACTTTTTGTTCTTTCTTAACTCCTTAGGGAACCTTACCTCAGTTTTCTTGTCCTAGTGTCCCTGCTCAAAATGGTTTTGCTGAGCGAAAATACAATCATATTCTAGATACTACTCGTGCTATCCTGTTGTCCAAACCCATTCTCCCTGAATTTTTGGCTAAAGCACTCTCTACTGTTGTCTGTCTCATAAATCGACTTCCTTCTCTTGTCCTCTCCAAGCCACCACTCACCAACGTCTTTTCTCGAAACTACCCACTTATCACCAACTTCGTGTTTTTGGCTATACGTGTTATGTGTTTCTTCCTCCTCATGAGCATCTAAGCTATCCACCAAGTCAATTCAATGTGCTTTCTTGGGCTATAACACAGAACACAAAGGCTACAAGTATTATGGTCCTTCTTCATGGTGCATTTGTATCTCTCGTAGCATTCAATTCTTTGAGCACCTACCGTTCTTTTCCACCTCTTCTACTTCTTCATAGTTCTCTCTATCTGTTTTTATGTATTTTCCTCTTGACTCATATCTTGATTCTCCTCTAGTGTCTTCTCTGCTTGACCTAGTGTCACTACTTTCTCTGTTATGCCTCCTTCTTCATTTACTTCACCTGCCAGTCTGATCACTGTTGAAGATTCTCACTCACCATCCCCTCAGCAGAATCCTTTGCGGGATCGACATCCTCTGGCTAGGTATGTGGCGGGAACGATTTATTCCGATGAGTTTGGTTCATTTATGGCTATTGTCCACACTTTGCAAGAACCATCACATTATCGTATGGCTATAGGTTATGCCGAGTGGCGTGATGCTATATCTGTTGGTAATAAAGCTTGTAATTGGAGTAACTCAGGACCTTCTTTTCGTGTTCTATTCTTGGACAAGTCCTTTTCAGTGTTCTATTCCTTGGGATAGTGCTCTATCGATCAGCAACATATCTCCATCTTATTGTCGTTTCGGCTTTTCAGTCTGCTGACATTGATGATGTCAGGTCCTTTTGCTAATTTATCCACACGAATTATCATTTAAGCTTTGAACTAGTCCCGTGGAATTTTGACGTCCAAGACTTTTTTGTGTTTGGCTTCTCGTGGTAAGCTTCACCTACAATGTTTCGACACAAGAGCTTATTGATGTCACATCTGTCTTCTATTTGGTTAATTTTGTAATAAGCCTGGAGTTGTCTCTTATGGTTTCTTTCCTTTTTTGTTGCTGTCTAATGGAAGTTGTTTTCTGGGGAAGTTGCAGGGAAGAAACGGCATTCTTTGTTGTTTTGTGTCTACAGGAAGAAGTTTTTTGGGGAAGTTTTGGGGAAGTTGCAGGGAAGAAAACAACATTCTTTGTTGCATTCTGTCTAATGGAAGTTGTTTTCTAGGGAAGTTGTAGGGAAGAAAAACGAGATGATGAAGAGTAGGAGTGTCAATGGTTCAATTCAATTCAATTTTTGAAAAACTGAACTGAATCGAATCACTAAGGAATACGCTTGAACTGAACCGAAACTTGTCTTGAATTGAACCGAATTGAATTGAAAAAATCAATTCAGTTCAGTTCAATTTTCAGTTCGATTTTGTTTTGTTTTGTTTTGTTTTTGGCTCTTGCTCCATATCTCACCCTTCATAGGTATTTGTTATTAAAATACATGTGAATAATCCAAAGTTTTTAATTGATTGCTGAGTATTAACATGTTTTTTTCATCTAGCTAGTTCTTTTTGGAAAATCAGAAATGGTTGACATGTCTTATGGAAATATTAATCGCGCATGCTCTTACTCTTTAGTCTAATAGCTCAAATCAAACTCCACTTTCAAATTCTACTAGACCCATATTGGATCAATAGAAAGTGGATAATCCATGCATGAGTTCAATATGTCAGTAAGGTCAACAATTGCAAGATTTCCATCTTCATGGGTGCTTAATCGAGCTAAATCAATGTAGTTGGCAAATTAGTGGGGAAAAAAAAAAGACCGAGAAGCTACGAAGTCGTAAGAGCCATCTGTGTACTTTCTGCTTTTTGACTAGTGCAAAAGAATCACTGGGACAAGTTGAGTGAGACTTGGCAGAGTCATCTGTTCTACACACCATATGATCTTAAAGCTCAAGCACGTTCAGAACATATATGTCAATCTCAATTTCAAATGCCTTAGAGCCATTTATCTTAAGAAAAATCTAACATAATCATCAACATACAACTACCATCATTCTTGAAACTCCCTCTTAAAATCTCAATAAGAAAATGGTTTAACAAGTACAAATCTCCAAGTGTGTCAATCTCAATAAGAAAATGCAAAAACCGTTGGAACTCGGAAGTGATCACTCCTGAAGCCCTCAAAAGAAGGTTTTCAATGAGTTTGTTAAGCGGTGCTAGTGGTAAGAGTAACCGTAGCTCAAGTTCAGCAGATCCATAAAAGTCCCTTTGCAAGAAGTCAATGGGATTGTGCCTTTGCTATTTTGTCGTCACTCTCATATAGTATGTGTCCAAAGTCCCTGCAAAATATAACTGTAGTGCATCGCTGGTAAAGCTACTCCTTGCTTTCACCACTACCCTGCGTATACTACCCATCAATGCGAACCCTTGATCAGAAAATTCTCCTACGATGAAGGCCTTGAAGATCCCAAAAATATCTTTCCCGTTCACCTAGATCCTTGATAACCTAGATTCTCATTTGAAAACAACATGCAAGATATTTCAGAGGACCCAATCATTAAACAAAATGTAAGAATGAACACGAAATTTTACCATATTCTGAACTTTCCAATAAATAAAGATAACATCTAATGCAATCTTTTAGCCCTACATCACTATCTGAAATTTACTAATATGTTGAGTTTTGTGCCACCAAATGAAAAATGCCAAAAGTAATGTGTGATTCTCGTAAGTAGTGTGCCAGATCAACAATGGTCTCACTACATAATACATTCAGCTACGTAACTTGACAAGATTGACAATGCAATTACAGATACATGTAGCCGAACGCAGCAACATAACTTGAAAAGATTGCAAATTTTGCCATATTATTCAAATTAAGAATTTGGAGTAGCTCATTACGTAGCAAAGCTAAACACAAACTCTAGTCACCAAGGCGCTCAGTGCAATTTAAAAGTCATTACAAGAACAACAAATGCAAAAGCATCCCGCCCAAATAAACTTAAACAGCAAGCAATGAAGAACAAGAACTCAAAACCCAAACAGGGAGATGTCATAGAAGCGCAAACAGTTAATACAAACATCAACCAGAAATTTAAAATTAATTTGCCCATCAACTCGTCAAACGAAAAGCATAACGGCCCACAAAACCACTAGATCAAGCACAGAATCACAGATTTCGACACCAATAATGAAGCAAATCTATTGCGATTCACACAACAAAAGGGAAGAAACGGAGAAAGCCACTCAACTGATGCTCTACCAACTAGATCCAACAAGTGCGGGCACGTAAGAACCCACAGCTAGAACTATTTCATGCCCTACTCCAGCTAAAATGCCACCCCAAAACCTGAAAAGCCCTAATCGATTCCATGGATCTAGAGAAAAGAAAACTCACAACTGTCGAGAGAGATTGACGAGGCCAGAGAATCCCCACAAGATGGACGAAGCTGAGAGAGATGCAAGAGTCTTGGACCAAGACTGATAAGAGGAGAGATGGACGATGGTCTTGCACGAGAACTCTTGCATGCTATATTTAAGAGTAAGCAGCAAACATGGACCGACCAAAGATTTTGTATTTTGGAGACCAGCGTGACCTTGATATCTAGAATATGTTGATATTTAATGAGTGGAAATTAATTCTGTTTATCTTTAGCTTGATACGTGGTGCTCAAATAAGTTCCATGCATAGGGCTGCGACCAGTCGTTAGACCAAAGGTTAGAGTCATATGTCCGGGGTCGACTATTTGGAATCGAACCATGCGGTGACGTAGGCTTCTTTGGATTTGTTTGCTCGATCGTACATAAAGACATTCACCCGATTGCCTGATTGTAGATAAAGAGAGTTTAGAGAGAGAAACTCTAGGAGAAAATGCCTTGTATTGCTTCAAGTGTTGCTGAATACAAATGAGGGGATGACTCTTCTATTTATATTAGAAGGCCTCTCATTACAGCCGCTGATCGTCAACTAATCTAGTGGCTAAGGATGCATCTTCCCATCTAACCAATTATCTACATTAAAGAAGAAAGTTCTAGAATACAGGAAAATTACCATATCGCCTACCCCTAAGAATATTCTAGAAATCTCTAGAGAAAACCCTAGAGACAAGGCATTCCACAAAGAAAACATAAAACAGAAAACATGAGATCATTTCCAACTCGATAAAATACCACCAAAAACCTCAAACTATGAAACTAAGAATCAAACCAGTGCCTCGAGAACCACCCAAAAATGGTCAGACTGCTTCGAGCGGTTCTCGATTCAGTCTGTTCCTTTTTCTCACCCCTATCCGTGCCAAAATGACTGGCATCATTAACAATTTTCTCCAAAAAAATAATTTGCACAATCTCAGCACCAACAATTGAATTTATTGATAAATATTTCAAGCCCAATTTCCTAGACAAAGTGTAGGCATAAAGTCAGCGATGACGCTGAACTTTTTTAAATTGTGTCATCCCATCCGTGGACCCCCCCCCCCCCTTTTTTTTTTTTCTCAGCAGTGTCGTTAAGCACCTATGTGATTTTTTTTGTTCGCGTTAATCCTTCGGTCGAACCGCCTAAATGATAATGCCAATATGGCTTGGAACAAACCATCAAGGGGAGCAACGAAAATTAATATAGACGAGTCGTTTGCAGTCGGCGATTCAGTGGGAAGCATAGTTGGATTGTGTCGCGACGAGACTGCATGCTGACTGCATAGAGGAGGTGAGAGCGACTTCAGTACTTCACTTCAGAAGTAGATCCGAGCTCCAACTCAGTCGGGAGTCAGATAGTTTCACGGTGATAAGCGCAATCACAGATCGCAATTTGCCATCCCGGGAAGCGCAACGACTTATCACCGAGTGCAAGCTCCTAAAGACACGTGTAAGCACGTTCAGATAGCCCAAAGAAAATTAAAATGGCGGACTGGATTGCCAAGGCTCATTGTGGTTGCAAGTGGGATATCGATCTTACAAACTTCACACTTGGTATTTAATAAATTGGGTAATAAACATTTCGAATTTAGGAAAGCCGACCGATAATCACTTGACTATTACTTTATGTTCAACATTTAACATCACGTAGAATCATGTGATTTATTTATTTTTCCCACTCTCCGACTCCGAGATACTATTGAACGACTTGTCGCAGTCCTTGGAACATGCCACTGCACACGTCTTCGCTTTCTTAGGGTCTGCAAGAATATAGCAAGGGATGGTTCAGGAATAATGATGGAGAATTATCAAGAAAAGAATTACTCAATCTTTTGGAAATATTGTATGCAAAATACTAGATCTGATACCTGAGATTAAAAAGAAAAGGAAATAAATTCAGGAAAATGGTTTCAACCTGAAATTTTTCCAAATGAATTTCATGAAAAGTGAATGATGGATAGAATTGAAATTTGAAAGGTAAATCACTTGCGCTTTGCAAATTATGTTTCAATAGTTTTCATGTTGTGGTAAGTTAAGATCTATTTTATCACCCAAAAAAACTATTTCACCTCCCTAACTAGATCAAATATCTAAAAAATTGTTTATCCTTAGTTTATTTATCTTTTCTATTTCATTCACATGTAACCTATGTGCTCCTTGCTAGTCTAGATTGATACATAAAAGGACCATCACAGAGAAACTTCCCAGCAAATCAAGAAATTAAAAAAAAAAAAAACCTTTTGTGTGTTTCATCACTGGATCTACTTAACTAAAAGGACATGTCAAATTTATAATTAATTAGGAGAGAAATTTAAATGAGATTCCTTGATTTTTTTTTCTTTCTTTCATGAGGCAATTCTCATGGACAATGGATGTAACTAGTGGATTCGAAGAGGCTAGAGAGATATCACGGATTAAATTATCATCTCCATTATTGAACATAGATAAATGCAAGAAAGACGAAAATAGAGGCACTAACCCACATCGCCTTTGAGGTCAAGACATGTCGATTCGACACAACCAATGTTGCAATACCAGAGAGTTGCCTTGATCGGGCAGAACCAAATACATGGGATATAACAATTGAGAAAGGGAATATGAAGCAGGCATTTAAGGTGGCACTTGAGGGGGCATGACAACCTCAATTTATTTTCGGATTCCACCTTGGGTGCCCACCAAATCACCATCATCACCATAACCATCACCATCACCATCGACATCGTTTTCTTCATATTTTTTTGGAGCTCATGTTTTGCCCTCTCTCTCCTCGCAGAACACTCTGGTTTTCTTCTGAAATCACAACAAGTTCCCCAGCGCAGTGCTCATATTTTAAACTATCGAAAAATGGAATCATTTTTGGCCTTCATTTATTATGAACAACTGTGTCCTTCCGTGGTGTTATCGGGAATTGTTTTGAAAGAAAAATATTGTTGGAGTGTGGTTGATACTCTTCTACGATAGGAAAGCACATGAGTCATATGTAGAGGTGTCAAATGGGTGGGTTGAGTCGGGTTTAGGTCGGGTCAAATATGGTCCAACCCTTATCAACCCATCTAACCCGTCTTGCCCCATACTTAATAACTCATACCCGATCCGTAACTAACCCATACTCCATCCGACCCATTTTGATCCATATTACCTCATTTAACCTATTTTAGGCTCTTCACATGTGCATATTACCTGGCTAAAAACTTCACATCAAAATTTTAAAAAAGAGAAAATTAAACAATAAAAAATTATAAAATAAAAAAATGTAAAAAATCTTAAATTGTAACACTTATAAAAAAAAAACTTATTGATTGAGAAATCATATGCTCCAGTTACAAGAGCAAGTTTTAGCCAAATACAAATTGAGAAGAGCTCCATCTCTCTCAAGCCTCTTGGACCTTCTTATAAGACATCAAGTGTTGTGAATCCCTTTGCATTTTGAGCATTTATTTCAATGTCGGTGCTGTAAAGCAAATACTTCATGATTTGTAAAATTTTCAGCCATTCTTTTCAGAAAAAGGCAATCGCAACGTATAATAATCAAATGCACTAGTCTCTCTCACAATGCCTATTCAATCAACTGACGCAAGAATCACATACAGAAAGCCAACAAGAAAAAAAAAACCAGCTTTCTCACCTCCACTTGAATGACATGCACCAACACTTGATCCATGTAGTGTAGATTCCCTGATCTTTCACTCTGCGAAGAAAAACCATATGCAACAACCATAGCATCCAACCAACATGTGCATTAAATCATGTGAGCGAACCAAGAGGAGAATGACATTCAAAAAAGGGGTACCTAATGTAAATAGTCTTCAAAGTTGATAATGAAAGACTCATCATCGAAATCTTCCTCAAGTGGAACTCTAAATAACCAATCTCTGGTGCACAACTCGGCCTCAACATTTTCAAAATACATCCTACAATGCTAAAGGCTGACGCTGAGGCAACGGAAGTGATATGAATGCTCAATATATCTCGTGCCATAAGAGACAACTCGGGATACCACTGAGAATGAGCTTTCCAGTAATCAAGGATATTGAGATTCGGATATTGTTTTCTATCAAGCCTATTCTCCTCCAAGTACAAATCCAATTGTGACTTACTAGATTGTGATCCAAAGTGTTCACTCTCAAATGCATCATACTCGTCAAGATGGTCCCCTATGTTCTCAAGAATGTCCTCAACTGAAATGTTACCTCGACTACTTGAAGATGTAAAGTGATCAACTCTTGATGTAGAGGCTACATATTCATAAAAGAGCATATAGAGTTATTTCTCAAATGCTCTGTACAAATTCTACATGATCATCCATACCCAACTTCGAATAGCAAAACTCTAACAAGTGTAGCTTATCGCAAGGATCCAATATAGCTACAAAAGATAAGACAACACTATAACACTTCCAATATTTTTCAAACTTCTTTAGCATTGCCTTGGCCATAGTTTTTATAGCTACCTCCTCACTACTACTTGCCTTTAGCAAACGAAATTGGATCTGCCATACTCCATAGAAATATAAATTCGCTCTGGGATATCTAACTCCAAAGAAGAGAGTAGAAATATCATAAAAAGCTTGTAACAAGAATGCAATTTTCTGCGCTCTGACCCAATCCTCAGATGATGGGCATGTGTGAAAGTTAAAGATTTCCAAAGAACCTTCAAGCATTAGGTACGCAGAGTTCCATCTAGTAGCCACATCTTGACGTACCTTTTTACCTGTCTTCAAGCATGATTGTGATATACATTTAGCAAATTTTACTCTCCTCCTCTATGTAGCTCTCACATATTTCACAGATTCTCTAATATTTTGCAATGATCCATCCATCACCTTTAGACCTTCTTGCACAATGAGATTCAAAATATATGCACCACAACGCACATGAAAAAACTGACCATCGCATAACAAAGACAATCCCATAGGTGTATTTTTTCAAATATCAACCATACTATCGTTGTACGATGCATTATTCAATGTAATACCGAAAATCTCCTATCAATGCTCTACTCTCTCAACAAAGTTTGTAATTTTTCTAGTGGAATGGTGCCACTATATGGAGGTGGCACGTAGGAGAAGCACAAAAGCTTTGAATGTAATTCCCAATTCTCATCAATGTAATGGATAGCGATAGTCATATAATGATCAGTCATAATAGAAGTCCATAGAATAGAAGTCAAACATATTCTACTCGAAAGTGACACTAAATTTGATTTCAAGTTTCTCTTCTCTTTCTCATAAACTTTTATGACATCACTTCTTGCTGTATTTCTTGATATGTGCTTCATATGGGGGTTTAGGTAACTAAACAACTCTCTAGTAGCCTCATGCTCTACAAAAGAGTAGGTGTAATTGTGCTTGATTATTGCTTTTGCTAACTTCCCTATAAGCATGGCTTGATCAAATCATTCCGTGGAACCGCTAACATTGGCCTCTCGATTGCGACAATTATTTAACTAACGCAACATATTTTTTGTCCCATGGCTAGCCATGTAATTTTGTTCACACCACTTACACTTGGCCTTTTCCTTGCCATCCTCATCCGCGAATTTTTTGAATTCAAACCATATAGTAGAAGTGAATCTTTGTGATCATTTAGAGCAAATAGAATTATTTTCTTCGTCCTCATGAACTAAGGATGCAACTCTATGTCTCTTAGATCGTTCTGTAGTTGAACACTTTTCTGGATTCTTGTTAGCTCTTGATATGTCAACTAATTAGTTATAGAAAATGTGAATTAGAGTAGGTTGCAAAAACTAAAAGAAAAGATAACATCCATAGTTTCCATTCCCCTTTAATTTCCAGAAAAAGAAAAGTTACTTGATTCAATTAGTACAAAGCATTGTCAAAGTAGTCAATCTTCCCATACTATAGCCGGAAAAACATGCAGCGTTTTACAATTAGGTATCTTAAGAAAGGGAGAACCATTGATAGGAACCAGATTAGGGTTACTTGAATTTGCAAAGCTGAAAATTAAACAGGTTCAGAATTGTACTACTCACAAGGCTTTGCCAATGGATCCATTGGGTCCAACATCTTCAAAGCAAATCCTTGCGACCAAGAAATGCCCAAAATTAGGGAGATGTTTCACAATTAATCTTCCATTTGTTAGCTATAACTCTGAAATAGAAGACACAATTGAAAGGGGGAATGGGAAGAGAGAGAAGTAAAGAAATGACAAACAAGAAGAGGCCAATCTCCAATACAATGACATCTCATAGCTTACCCTCCAATAAAAATCAAATCCTAAGCCTTAAATCCACAACACACACAAAACCCCCCCCCCTCCTAAAAAGAAAACTTCTTGATTCCTCACCAAAAACTCAAATTTCAGAAACCCCCACAAAAGTTACTCTGAATATTGACACCTAATTGATGAAATAGTAGCATAAGCGTGCATGAGCAGAACTCTAATCAAATAGTTGAATAAACATAAACAAGCAAAAGAAAAGAAGAAGAAGAAGAAGCACCACTTCTGTTGCTGAGAAAGAAAAAATTTCATCAGATAAAATGAAGAACACGACTACCGAAGGGGATCAAATTGAGCAAGCATTCCCTGGACAAATTTAGGGCCCCTTTCATAATTAACAAGTAATTAGTGATTCGATTGAGATCCATGACCATATTTTGCATTTCACTCAAGGAAGCAGAGGACAAGGACTTGAGTGAGGGGAAGAGAGATGCAACTAGAGGCTGGCTCAATAGAGGCGAGCAATGGAGGTGAGTGACAGAGGCGGCAACGGAGGCGGGTGATGGATACTTGCATGTTGCGAGTTGCGACTTGCAGCTGCAAGGCAGGAGGTGCTTGCGAAAAACTAGGTTGGGTGGGTTATGATTTGCAATGCTTGTTGCCTTGTTGGGTCAAAAATGGGTCAAAAGTGGGTCCAAAATGGTTTTCATGTGTGGCCCATATTTGACCCATTTAATTTTACTTCAATATTTTGAACCCATTTTTAGTAGCCCTCTAAAAATTAGTGATCCATATAAGATCCATTTTATACAAAATGTGCATCTATTACCCATATTGACGGCTCTAGTCCTGCTTAAGAAAGCACGTGGATCCCTCTTGTTACATCCCTCATACACCATAGGGTTTTTATGAATTAAATCCATATTTTTTTTTTAGTAGCTTGAACTTGGGTTTGGGCTTATGAAAATCTACTAATATATTTAATCTTTTTTCTTTTGTAATTGAGGGATGTAATGAGAGGTGCGAGGTACTAATTATAGTGAAATCTTCTACTGGACATAGCCTTAGTTTAAGGGTGAATCAGGATAAAATCTCGTGTTTCGATTTCTATTTCTCGTTACTTTTACACTTTACTTTGTGTTTTAGAACGCCGATCCTAACAAACATCATTAATTAAGTACCATAGCTATCTTCATTGGCCAAGGTTGCAATAATTTCGTGCATTTAATGGAGATGTCTACAAGGGTAAATATATAGGCACTAATTGAATTTGCGGTAGCTAGCTTCACTCAAATATAAGAAATATTATCCAAAAAGTCCTAAACCTATTGCATGTTTGCCATTTCAGTATTAAACTTTTAATTTTGCTAATTAAGTCATAAACATTTTTACATTTTGTTAATTGAATCTATCCGGCCAATTTTAGCCGAAAATTACTAACATAGACGTTAGCCGTTCTACATGGCACGGCTTCTGTTCTAGCATGAGGAACAGAGAATGGGACTGGCCATTTCAACAGTTTTATTTACGCTATTTATCAGGTTGAAGGAAAATATATAAAACATCAAAAGGGTGGCTTTTTCCCTTTTTTCAACATCTCAGTGGGCTTAAGAGCCTTTCTCAATTATTTTCCTTCGTATCTTCGGGTGAAGAAGACTAGGATTTTGTGGAAGACTTCTCGCAATCGTCATAGCATGAATTCAAGCAGTCTTCAACTTTCTCGGCATCTGCAGACATCAAAATGTGTGTGTGAAGATCGAATCAATCGCATTTATGTACAGAAAATAACCTAGCCCTCATAACATTGACTAGTGCCAACAACATTCACTAGTGCTGGCCAATCAAATACTTGAATCGCGTTTGAAACACACGGAGGTCCTGCAATGGAGGTTGCAGCCGCGGAGGGCCTTGGCGGGCTTTCCGTTCCGGCAGCTAGGTGGGATGCAATTGTCGAGGCAAAGGGACGGTTTGATGGTGACTGCGCATGCGGCTTTGCAGATTCCGATCACTAATTTGCACTTGAGAGACCTAGCCTCTGTGACCCTCGGTGCATGGAGGATCAACACCACCATGAACAGCGCCATGGCTGTTCTCTTTGCATCACCCTTAGCCTCTCTCTCTCTCTCTCTCTAAATTATGAACAGAGCAATACAAAGAACATGAACAGAACAACTATAAATTGAGCCCAAGTGGGGGCATGAATAGAAAAAAAATGCAATCTTGGCCTAATTTCAGTTTTTAATTGGTGATCCTCTATATAAGACAAGTTTTCTTCTGGAATTTTTAAATAAAATTAGTTTTCAAAATTAGGCAAGATAATAAATGTTGATTGGCCTTTTGAGCGGTTTTTAAAATATTGGCAGAAAGTAAATAACTTACCTTAGAAGGCATATTTTCCACCGATGCTCTTTTTTTTTTTTGGGTAAGGTTCCACCGATGCTCTTTGATTCTCATAAATCATAGAAAAGAACTTACTATAAAAAAATGTTTTATAGCCATATGAGCATATTAAACAAAAAAAAAATCACAAATTTTCACAACCTATAAATGTTAACACATAGATTTACATATAATTTATTTTTTCTACCTTTTAGATTTACATGTAAACCTTTAACGACAAAGTAAAAAGTACATTTTGTAAGAACAAAATCGATATGTTATCTCCTCATATTTCGAGCGATCGTTGTTATTTCTGTAAATATTTATTGCTTATCATTTGGAATGTCCTTGGTCAGTGAGGATCAATGATTTTCCTAATGCAAGATCCTAGATACACTCGATTGTTATGCAAAAAAAAAAAAATAATGAGGAAAAATTTCACAATAGCTAATTAAGTGATGCATTGACTGTGTCTTGGCAGTTTTTAGCCATACAAAATCAAAGTTATCAAAAAACATCTCTGCATTATATGCTTTTAGTTTTTCGTTATAGTCAGTGTAGAGCAAGGACAAAAGCAGCCATAGATGAATAAATGGAACAATTATTTATGGATCATAGTCATCAAATTCATTGATTCTCGATTTGTATTGCGTGAGTCGGTTCATTTGAAATCTAAACGATGTATTTATTAGGATGATTTGTAATTTTCTCAATTGCAAATGAGTCTATCGATTTGTTACTGATTGTACAATTCGATGCATATGTTCTGGTTTAATCTATTCAAAATTCCTTATATGATGTGATGTAACTTTATTATATTTTATGATGTATTTTTCTTTTTTATAGCATAGTTTCATATTCTATGAAGTAATTTTAGTGAAATAGCATTAAAGATTGTTTAATTCACGTTTCAATGCGATTCTTATGCTAATGAAATGCAGATAGCAATATCTTCATATGCATAAATTATGATATATACTCGGAATCAGTATTCCTTTATCATAGATGGTGGTTCTTCCTTGATACTTCATTTTTTTTTAATGAAACTCCTTCCTTAATTTATATATTCTTATGGCCCAATAAAAATATTGAGTTGTTTTGCAAGAATTTCTCTTGCGACAAATATCTTTCACCGAAATTAGTTCTCTAGCTTTTTAAATGTGAAAAAGGATCCCATGGTGATTCTGAACATGAATGATCCAAACAATCAAAAAATCAAAACGTAAGTTACGCAAAGATTTCAATAAAATTACGCTAGCATAAACCAACTAGAGTTTGGCTCGATGGGGTGGCCCAGTAAGTGCAATCGATATGTAGGAACTTTGAAGAAACTATACAAATATAAATCAAGTTGGAGTTTGACTCGACGGAATAGCTTGGAAAGTACAATCCTTGCCAAAAGAGCAAACCAACGTACCCAAACCTTGTTCTTGAATATGCTTTTGACACTATATCAGAGTCTGATTCAATAGCAAAATATATGAAATAAAGATAAACGCCAGGTTTGACTTGACAATGAGAATATAAAAGCTACAATTAAAGAAATTAAAATATAGTGTAGAAAGTAAAGATAAAGATAATTTGTTGATTTTTCGGGCTTCTTGATGGGTGCCCGGTGGTATTTATAATACTCAAGTGAGTAATTGCCTTCTGACTATTGTAGCTTCTAGCAGTCATCCTTATCGATAGTCTCCACGTTTATCATCCTGCACGAGTCTATTTGACTATGTCTTTAAGCAGTTATTTTATTTTGAACCATGCGACGTTCTTCGCTTTCTAAGAACCTTTGAGCTGAGTCCTCAGCAGGTTCTTTTAAAGCTTGTGTAATTGCCAACAACTGTTTTTCTGCTGGATGTCAAACCACAACCGCCTGAATGTTCTGGCATGCTTTTCTAAAAGACATTCCAAATTCTTTTTCGGACCATGGGCTTCATCCTTGGTATTGCGCAAAATAGAGTGCAAATACCAAAATTAGAAATCGCTTGCGTCAATTGGTGCTAGTTCAAATACTTTTGCCATTTTCGTTATTGTAAGGGCGACATGAATCTGACTTGTTATTCGTCAGGAATCACTTGATACTTGCAAGCTTCAACCTAATCATAGTTATTGGCGGTCGAATCCTAATATGTCATGTCAAGTAGGAGTTTGCTTTAAACTAAGTTATGCGAATGCTTACTTTCTAATTAACTAGTAATTAAAGCACTTACAGTTTCCCGTAAGACTGAGTTTTGCTTTTGCCACATATTGAGTTAGTTATCGATCAATATTTAGTTGACCCTTTTTCAAATCAATTTCTGCTGATCTTCTTTCATTTGAGTTTAGAAATTCCTTCAATTTCTCAGCATTTACATGAATTTACAATCAAATAATCTCTTTTTTAGCCAAAGTCGGCTAGTGAAAGAAAGGAGAATAGAAGAAAAAGTCTTCAAGGCCAACTCAGAAAATCTCTATCATTGATTAACCAGCTGAGCACAATGAGATTGAATTTAAGAAGCCCGATAACAATAAATAGGTAAAAGAAGATAATTTATTATTTCGCTTCAATTGCAAATTTGGTTCTCCATGCTCTTGAGTGGCTTAAACATTCTTGCAACCTTCTGAGCATGAATCACGCAGCCTCTAACTTTCTTGATGTCTGCGAAGAAACCACATAAAAACCCATGTTATACATTTCCAAATTTTGAATTGTAGTGAAAGTAGATAATGAAATATATTTTAGTTAAGTACATTGCTAGTGGGGAGAATAGGGAATAGTCCTTTTTTTTTTTTTTACTATTTGATCACATTGCTTGCAAAATTTCCCGAGTCAATACAAATCAATACCACCTACACTTAAAGGTGCTTTTGTGATGAGATATAATCCATTTTCATCATTTGTTTCTTTAGGAAAAGAGGAAAGAAAAATGTTATTTTTTTCACTATTGAAAATTTCAAAAAAAATTTATGCTTTTAAAAACCAAAACTCAATCATCAAAATTCATCTAGAACTCAATCATCATCGTCATTGACCATTCAAAGCTCGAGCACAAGACTTCAAAGGCAGCCGTTCTATAAACAATGTAGACCAAGCCCATCTCCACCATCAATCATGGGGGACACACATGATGATTGATGGTTAGTCATTAACTTGATTAAAGGCCTGAGGTTATGTTCTACATGATTTATAAAAACTTTTTCTTGATGCTCGGACTATAAATCCAATTCTCAAGGGCCAATCCCAAGAATATGTGAAAAAAAAAAGTTGAGATTTATTTGGTACCGAACATGGAGAAATAATTTCGTGTCCAGCCATACACAAATAAATTCCTTCTGCTACGAATAATAAAGAGAACATTAGACAATCCACAATTTCAAAAGAACTTGTTTTTAAACCAAATTGTCATCGATCTCAATGATGAATGAAGAAAACGAACATCTTTTCATTTTCTTTTTGGTTTATAGAATGAAATGAAATACAAATTATCTCCTATAACATCTTTTCTATTTAGTAGGTGTAGGTTTTGCTTTCGTACCGGGATGCAGATCGAAACATTTGGACACCACACATTCAAGGTTGCATTGGCCTTAAGTGTCTCCAACTTCGAACCATGTTCACAGTCCGGCGACACGCAGCATAGCATAACTCTTCATCAGGGGCTCCAAGACAATCAATCGCACACTTGATTTTACACCTAAGAGAGTCCGTCTCAGCTGCAAATGCCTCTAATGCCATCGTGGCCACCAGCACAGCACCATTAATTTAACAAAACTCTTGACCTTCATGTTTGATTTGCTTTCAATTGAGTGAGGGTTCACAGTCTTTTTGCTATATTTTCTTGAAGGTTAGACGTGATTCCACAGTTTATATAGATGTGTGACACTAGGATAATCTTCTGTTGTTTGTATGATTTTTTGGTGTTAACCCTGCATTTATGGAATAATTCTCATTCAATGGAAAGAGAAAACCTTATCCATCGTATTATGCATTCCTAATTTAACCTTATCCATTATATTCTGTATTGCTAATTTTTCCTTTTTTGGGGGAAATTAATATGGGGATATGTTTTTCCCAAGTAATCAATGCAAAGGATAAAGATAAATCTCCAACTTGCAAAATATCAATAAAATCAATGATGATAAATCTACCATCTATGAGGTGTCGTTTCAAAGTTGGGATTATTATTATTATTATTTTGTTTTTTTTGGGTGGGGGGGGGGGGGAAATTATATGGGATATGTTTTTCCCAAGTAATCAATGCAAAGGATAAAGATAAATCTCCAACTTGCAAAATATCAATAAAATCAATGATGATAAATCTACCATCTATGAGGTGTCGTTTCAAAGTTGGGATTATTATTATTATTATTTTTATTTTTTTTTGGGGGGGGGGGGGGGGATTTAATATGGGGATATGTTTTTCCCAGTAATCAATGCAAAGGATAAAGATAAATCTCCAACTTGCAAAATATCAATAAAATCAATGATGATAAATCTACCATCTATGAGGTGTCGTTTCAAAGTTGGGATTATTATTATTATTATTATTATTATTTTTTGGTGGGGGGGGGGGGGGGAAATTAATATGGGGATATGTTTTTCCCAAGTAATCAATGCAAAGGATAAAGATAAATCTCCAACTTGCAAAATATCAATAAAATCAATGATGATAAATCTACCATCTATGAGGTGTCGTTTCAAAGTTGGGATTATTATTATTATTATTTTGTTTTTTTTTTTTTTGGGGTGGGGGGGGGGGGGTATGACGACTTCATATATGCCTAAATAAACTCATTTTCCCTAAGGTACAAAATTGTCCTTGATATCCGTTTGAAATTTAAAGTGGTGGACCTCCAATTAATTGATTTGCCATAATTAAGAATATAACATTTTTTTTATTTTATTTTTAAGTGGGTATTGCCAGACACAATAAAAGCGCCATGTTTTCAATTTATTTCGTATTATTAGATTTTACCTCTATAAATATTAGTATTTTCAAAGAGATTTTCTTTGAAAAACCTAATTTTATTTCACGTGGTTGAGTAAATTTACCGATTAATTATCAAGAAAAATATAAAAAATTATGTAAACAACTTTTTATCATAGTCCAATATGTATAAATATTTATTGATGATTAGAGATATTTATTATCGATTCAATATCAATTTTTTGATCTAATAACAAATTTCTCTCACTAGATATGTTAAAGTATCCCATCCTCCATTTGATTTAATGCCAATATTTTCTCACAAATGGCAAGGTAAGTGACCACCAATATTTCACTATCATGGCACGAATGTCTATATAATAGGCTAAATTTAGTTACGTAGTAAAAACATATTGACCATCAAAGCTGGGAAAATTAATTAACTTGAAGCATCAATAAATGAAAAATATATTAACATCCAACCGTTGGAAACAAAATTCTCACAAGAAAAGAAAGGAAATGTGAACATCTTATTTTGAAAATAATTTATGAAAATTTGAGATATGTATTCTTAGGAAAGAACTATTGCGATTGGCTTTGAAAAGAGATATGGAATACAATAATTTCCCGCAAGATATCTACTAATTCCCTTTATGAGGCATTTTCATGAAGGACAAGACATCCATGAACTCTTGCCAAATTATAAAATAGAGATCAAAATGGTTACAAAATCAAAATGGAGAATATTCGTAAAAAATAAAGTAAAATTCCAAATAACGATTAGAAGTGCTCTATTTTTTCATATGAGAGCATGAAGTGAACATTTTTGAAGTGGTTATGAAGCCTCAAAAAAGGCTTCGCCTAACGGACATTTTCATCAATTCCCTTTTTGAAATTTTTTCCTTTTTTATGTGTTTTTCCTTTTTCCTTTTTTAAAATTAGAAAATAGTTGCAAATAAGAGCACAAATGGGAGGGCTCCCATCCCACCTTTGCCCACCGCCCCACCGTGAGTGAGGTAAAGGTTGGTGTGGTCGCCAATGCCTTGGCAAGGGCTGGCGACCAGAGGCGAGGGCTTGCTAGCCCTTGCCAAAATAGGGAGAGGGTTGGGCCCTCTCCCCAAATTTGAGTGAGGGCCATCATCCCTCGTCCAAGACTAGTTAGGGCTAGGGCTGGTAACCCTCGTCTAGGATCAAGCAAGGGTCACCTACCTCGCCTAGATCTAGGAGAGGGCCAATAGGCCCTCGCTAAGGCGCTGGCAACCCTGTTAGCCTTTGTCAATGCCCCAACGGTGATAGGGTGGCAGCCACAAACGAGAGGGGCAGCCCTCCTGCATGTGTGTGTTTTTTCCTTTTAATTTTTATAAATATATAAATAATAAATAAAATAGAAAAAAATAAAAAAAACGTGAAAATGGAAAAAATGCCCTTGAAATCTGGCCATTTTTTGATATTCTATAGCCATTTCAGTCCCTTATTTGAAATAAGGTTCACTTCCTAGATCCCTGAGCTTGCTTTGGTAACTATCCCATTATCCGCTAGACGGTTGAACCTTTGGCCTCATTTCTCATGCTCATGTATTTATGTTGTGCATCGTTTTCTCAGCATTGCCGATGCTATCCTTCTCTTAGCCATAGGCTACAAGCTACACTCGGACACCAACACGTATTGGACACTTGTGTCGACAACGCTCCACAGGCCTTCCTGCCTGTTTAGGCACATGCCAATTTTGAGTGTCAACGTTTATATAGAGGCATATGGATGACGTAGAGGATATGAGCCACGTAATGCCTACTCGAATGTGAGAAAAATACTTTTACCCGTGCCAGAATTTTTGCATTTTTTTTTCCAAAGAGATATATTCAGTGGTACTTAGCTAAACCCGTGCAATTGAACTCCACGGAATGACTTAAGTTGTTAATCTATATTATTTTGCTTAAGGATTAGGCATAAATTTATTAGCTTTTTTTTTTTATCCATTCAATCAAATCCACGCAACGTCATAACGAACCCACTCAGGTTGTGGCTAGGACTAGCAAATGGGTCGGTCGGGTCGAAAATGGTCCGATCCATATCGATCAATTTCAATACAATACAAATCTAGCGATCTTACTCGACTCATATTGCTAAGACACTTCAATATCAAATCGGACGATCGGCGGACGGCATCAACGATGTAGTTCTTTTACAATGGAATGCGCCATCGGCTACTTTCTTCGGTCTCCGCTGGCGTTTGGAGCCCTTGTTCGCCGATGGATGGCTGTCTTTGCCAATGTTGTTGATGGAGGTAATGACGCACTCGTGCCATCTGAGCTCGTCAATGTCGGCGATCACATCCGCTAGAGAGAGTTGCACATCGTGCGACGAAATGTTCTCGTTCAGCGCGGATCGCGAAGGTTCCATGAGCTCGATCGCTTCCACAGCATCTAACGGCACTCTTTGCGACGATTACAATTAGTTTCGGGGCCATTTTCCACTTCTTGCTCAGAGAAAGCTAACGCAAACAAGCAATTGGACCTCAAGCGGAGACGAGCAGCTCATCGGTCATAACGATTCACCACACCATGGGTCATCACATTGATGCAGGCAAGCGGCGGGGACTGTACTTTTAATTTGTTATGTAAAAGTAAAAAGAAAAAAAATTTCAAATTGAAAAATAAAAAATAAAAAATAATTAAAACATAAAAGTTGTTCAAGAGACACGTGGATGGGTTGACTCAACTAATAACCATTATAAACTAAATGGATTGTAAATGAGTTAAAATATGAATTTTCTTTAAACCCATTTATAATCCACATATAATTAAGTTTACAACTCAAACCCATTAACAATCCATTTATTTAAACTAACACATATTTGACACATCTCATTGAATATGAGGTTAAAAGATGAGTTTTCAATCCATTTTGACAACTCTTGTTGCGGCACGTATTTTATGAGCTCGCGTCTACTTGTTACAAAAATATATTGACATCTTATTAGGTCTATATGAGTTTTCACATAATAAAATATAATGATTGATTTAGATGGATTCTAAATAGAGATGTGAATTTCGAAGGGGAGACATATGATGATAAGACTACTTAGAGATATCAAACTCCTATTAATGGAACCTACTTTTCTATATGCCTTTCTTTATTGAGAATGAGGGTCTTTTTTGTTATATGTGATGAACTGTAAAGAGAAAACAGTTGTCAAAGTTGAATTTGCCAATAAGAATATTCTGGTAATTCGAAGGGGGACACCAAACTCGAAAAAGAAAAAAAGATATCTGCAGTCATCAAAGTGATTGGTCGCATGTATATATAGATATCTACATGAACCATGCAATCACAATAATTCAAAGGAAAAAAAAATTTATCTATAAAACTGTCTGAAACAACACCTATAAAGAAGTAAAAGTCATTTAGCTACCATACGAAATTGATGGATTCAGCTAGTGTTTTAGAGCACTTGTTGACAAGATCATTTCACTTAACCTCTTATGGCGGCCAGATGATGTCAAGGTTAGCTTTCACGCACCATGATTAATCCACTTCTCAATAAATTTTACCGTGCATTCAAGAGTTTATTCGGAGGGTATAATCTTTAAGGTTTGAACACACCTCAGGTGTCAACACATTTCAACGACTTAAATGGCAGGAAACGATAAGGAGATGAGTAATTTAAGAAGTCCAACGACAATTAATTAGGTAAATAAAGATAGTTGGTATTCCTTTTGTCCCATCCATTCTTCTCTACAATTAGATGATTTATTATTTCGTGTTAATTGCGAATATGATCCTCCAAACTCTTTAGTGACTTAAGATTTCTTACAATTTTCCGAACATGAATTCACACAGCTTTCGACTTTCTTGATGCTTGCAATAAAAGATAGTACCTAAAACCCATGTTGTACATTTCCAAATATGAAATACAATGAAAGAAGATAATCAAAAGAATTTTTACTAGGTAAAATTTTTTCGAGAGTTGATAACTAATCAATACCTGCCTATTTGTTTTTTGTTTTTTTTTATGGCTTAATTCTTTGCGAAAATGGGGCTAGAAAGATATTTTTCATTGTTGACAAAAATCAGAATCTATGCTTTTAAAAATTAGAAGACGTTTTTCAGAATTCACAAAAACCTCGATCAACGTATTTTCCATTCAAAGCTGGTAAAAAAATACTCCAAAAGCAAAAATCGAGGTATTGATGCCCCAAAAAACTATTGTACCATTAATCATACGGTATCCACATCATTAATAGCATGGTGATCCACTTATTAATAGTCCAGCTGATAAATCTTCATGGTTTACTAACCATGTAATAACTTCTTCTGACCAAAAAAAAAAAAATGTGATAACTTCCCAACACTCAGACTTGTTGCATAAACCTAATTCTCATGTACCAATCCCAAGAAAATATGTAAGAAAAAGGCATGAGTTTTTTGTTAACAAGTATAGGAAACTAATTTCACGTCAAAAGTAAATTCCTTGAAAAACGCAAGCATGTTCAGGAAAAATCAAGTTGTCTGCAAAGCAAATGGATCCACAATATACGGATAATATAAATAATAAAAAAAATTGTTCAAAAATCCTAAACATATTGATATTGTATTATTATTAATTCAGTCCTAAATATTTTAATTTTGCCAATTAAGTCTTAAACATTTTTATGTTTTGCTAATTGGCT
Organism: Psidium friedrichsthalianum; assembly: GCA_019149425.1. NCBI lineage: Eukaryota > Viridiplantae > Streptophyta > Magnoliopsida > Myrtales > Myrtaceae > Psidium > Psidium friedrichsthalianum. The sequence goes on from JAGVVM010001668.1 coordinate 38,272, forward strand.
CCATTCAACCAATTTTAATTGAAAATTACTAACGTGGACGTCTGTCATTTTATGTGACATGATCAGCCACGACGTTGCCAATTTTGATAATACTTTAATATTTTTTTTGAAGTATTATTATTTATTTTTTTATTTTTATTTTTCCTTTGTGGAAGTGACCGGTGAGGGTCGCGAGGCCCTCACCAGGCTGTGGGTGAGGCCATGGTGCAGATTTTGGCAAAGCTACCTTGCTCGTGGCCGGCGAGGCTGGCCTCACCCTGACCAACACGGCTGTGAGCAAAAGTTGGGTGTTTTAGCCTATCCCAATTGATGAATGAAGGAAAACAGACATCTTTTCCACTCAAAAGAAGAGCTTTTGGCTTTCGTACCAGGATATGGGTCAAAATATTTGGACAACATGTAATCGAGGTTGCATCGGTCTTCGGAAATCTAAATTTCCAATGCACCGACACAGTTCTTGTAGCAGGGGAGAGAGCAGGCCATTGGGTGATGGAACACAACCCAAGACGTCCAGCAATTGATCTTACAAATGGTCGATTTCACTGATTTGACCTCGATGGCGGACGCCTGCAATGCAATGGCGGCCACCAACACCGGCACCACCAATTTAGCAAAACTCTTGATAACCATATTTGATTTGTTTTCAATGGGTAACGCTTCAGAGTCTATTTGATGTATTATGGCATAAGACTGACGTGATCCTCCTGTTCATATAGATGCAAGACACTGAAATAATCTTCATTTGTTTATCTGGCGAATTGGTTTCAACGCCGTGTCATCGGATAGTATTTATCAAACAAACAAATTTGACCACACAGGTCAAGTTAATGCTTTATTGTTGATAATTTGTGCTTTTTTTTGGACGAAAGGAGATTTAATTGATGATATGGTTTTTCTCAGTAATCAACCCAAAGGACAAAGATAAATCATCACTTCCAAAATATTATCATAATAAGACTTGATAAACCTACCGATTTTGGGTTGTTAAAAAAAAATTAATAGTCACCACTAATTTGACTTGGTAGTTTTATTTTTAAATGGAAAAATAAAGCCGATCCACTTAATATGCGGAGAGATGTTATCCATAATTCAGTGGCTTTAATGGTAATACATTCATTTGTTGTTTCTCTTTGCATGGCCATATCGGGGCACATCATGCATAGTTCAGTTGTTTCTAGCTGTCACTCCGTTAGCCATATTGAAATGAAAGTTTTCCTAACAACCGTCACATTCTTCAACCGACCACAATGAAAGTGAGATAATTACCAAAAAAAAAAAAAAAATTCAAATCTATTGTTATTGTGTCAATCATCATGAACTTTTTTTTTCCCGATTGAGTCCCAAATATTTTGTATTTGTGCCAGTTTAATCCATCCTGCTACTTGTGGCCGAAATCTCGATCATCCTACATGACACAATCGGCACTGATATAACTAATTTAATGATATTTTCATATTTTCAAATTATTTTTTCTTTCTCTCTTTTTTTTTTCTTCCCTTCATTCTATCTCCAACTGATCGCCATACCTGGATTGGCTAGAGGCACTTATTTGTGCCCAGGGCATCGCGTTAGGGCATGTTTCCACCTTTGTATTCTGCGGAAGCTTCGACATCAGCAAGGGTTGCTTTGTGCAGGCTCAAGTTTGAACTCAGATTTGGGCTTGGGTCGCTATTGCTTGGTGATGTTGCTAGCGTCTTTGATGGTGTGGACACACCTTTTGCATCTGGAAGATTTCAACAAAGAAGAAGAAGAGGAAGAGAGAAAGTGTTTCTAGTATTAGCTGTGATGAACATCGTTGAACGCTTTGGATTTATAGTGCAGAAACTTGACCAACCCGCCCGCCATTAATGATGGACCTTGGAACTGGTCTCCTCCTCACCAAGGGCGGGCGAGATCCTTGCCATGGCCGGGCAGGCTTCACTAGGGTCTGTGTGGTCTATCTCATCAGCCTTCACCTCTGGCCAGTTGCCAAGGTATAGCGATAGGATGGAGGCAGGAGGACGGAAAAGAAAAAAGGAGAAAAAGAAAGGAAAAAGAAACGAAGAATGAAACAATAAATAGAAAGAGAACAAAATGAAGAAGTCTTTTTGGCCAAGCCAGCATTTCCCCATAACTCATAACCCAACTGTCGTGACCTAAAAATCAAAAGCTAATGGATTATCAAGTAATTGACTAACCTAATGCAGACCCTCTCAAGTCCTACCGAATTGCAATTCAGGTTCAATTCATAAAAAAAAAATTTGATTCAATTTGGAGCTGCCACTAATAGTTCTTGGTAGGTCGATTAGGAACCTAAATAAATTAATAGGAGAATTAATTTATTTTCACAAAACAGAGAAAATGAGGCCGGAGATTTGATTACATTAATTTGAAAAAATTAATGCCCTTTCGGTACCAAATTTATGATATATCCACTTGATTGATGATTGTGAATTGAATGACCTTTTGTTGACACCTAAATTTTGATTTTTCTTTTTTCATTCATATTACACAAAATTGAGAATTAATTCTCACCAAAAATATTTCTCCATGCATTGCATATTTATTTTTTCTACATTGTATTTTGCATCGACGGTGGGGAATTGAGCTTAAATTGACGAGCAATAGACCCGAGCAAGCTTGAGAAATTCGGCTAAGGCTAGCAATGGGTGTGTTGAAAATTATGAGAGTTTTTGGACTTATTTTCAGATTTATTCTAGCCTATTAGGATTTTTGAAAAAAATCTGAATTTTAAGAGTTTCATGAAGATGAGACTCTTTAAAATTTAGAATTTTGGATCCTGCGGTCGAAAGCTAATCCAATGCTCAGAGTCTAATCCTACGGTCATTAGAATTCACCTTGTGCCTATATAAGCTAACTTAGGCTTAGGGTTGAAGGAGGCCACTCACCATTCATAACACACGGCCAGAGGGGAGATACGATGGAGGGCGAAAAAAATTCTGCTCATAATTCTAGGCAAAGACGGAAGAAAAGGAGGCGATTTTCAGCAGCTAGTGAGGCAAGATTTGGCTATTGTTCAACTTGATTTTCGACACGCTGTTCAAGCAAACTTGTGCGACTGTTAAGGGAGTAATTTAGCTGCTGGTTTTCTCAGGATCACACAGACTGTTTCCTCATCGTTTTGCATAAAAACTTGCTGTTTGGGCGCCTGTTCTTGGACAAATTAGTGCTGGAATTTAGCTTGAAAAAGGCTCGAAGTTGCTGCTGGAAAAAGGGCCTCGTGAGGATTCACTCTATGCAAAATTGAGCTTCCAAGGCACGCATTCTGCTCAAATTTGCTTAGTGGCCAAGTATCGCTTCGGAATTCGAATTAGCGCAGGTGAATTGAAGCTCAAATTAGTGCTGCAAATTGAGCCTTATTGAAGCTACAAAATCGTCTCTGCCGAGCCTCACGATCCGTGCAAGTCCTGAAGCCGATCGGTTGTAGAGTTTTAGCTTGGATTGCACGTTTCAGCTCAATTTTCAAATTAGGTAAACAATATTTTGAGATAAGGTAAAATTTCGATCTTTGGTTGATTGACTTTATATGGTCTCTTAATTTGGATTGTTTGATATTATCTACAAGGTTTTTGTTGCCCTAATTTGAGTTATTTCAATTCTGAGTATATCTTGTGAAAACATTGTGTTTATCCTCAGAATATTTTGCATCATTGGTTGCCTTAATTTGAATAATTTGAATCCGGATCATATCCTTTGAATATTCATATCATCTATGGATATAAATTGTTTGCATATCTCTTGTGGATAACGTGCATATTTTGAACATGTCTCATGGATATTATGTTTGTTTTTTAGAATATTTGGTATATCTCATGATTTGATTTTTTTAAGTTAGCTAGTCCAAGAGCATATCTTTAGATATTGTGGATACTCCTTGCTCTGAATCCTATCTTATGTTGGTTGAATTATCTTATCCGGTGACTCTCCGATGATCTTCTCTATGTTGTGGATAAGGATTTGTGCTTAATTGGATGATGTTTGACTTGTCGGGAATGGACTTTTGATCTCAACGGTTATCTTTAACACATGAGTTGGTTGGATTGATTATCCGGCGGTTGAATTACCTCATCTTTTGCAGATTTTCTAAGTGCTTTGGTCATGTTTGTTTGATTTTTTTTTTAGTTTGCACATTTATAAACAAACATGCCCATAATATATGCTCCCTTGTGTCTAGACCCTTCGAAAAATAAATTGCATGCCTTAGCCACGATCTCGTGGAATGGGACGGCAATTTAGTATAGAATTTCATGTTCTGCCCTTTGGTAACAAGGGATGATGTTATTCTATACAAATTATCCGCATACTGGCTCGAATCTCCGAGGACCTAGCGGGTGAAATTCTGCTCTAGCCCAAATCTTTGGGAACGAGTGGATTTATCGAAAAAACTCGGAATTAAAGGGTATATTGTGGGCATTTTTTGTTTATTTTTGTTCAATCTTTGCATTTCATTTGTTTGTTTCATTAAATAAAAAACCCCAAAAAATAACTCTTATTTTTAATAGTTAATCATGCCAAAAGTCTGTTTTTATGCCATAAATATTATCTAATATAAGTTAAGACTTTGAGAAATCATTTTCTTATATTAAATTGGATGATAACTCATTTTAAGGCATATTTTCATAATAGTCATCATTTAATCCGAAAATACAAAAAAAAAAAATCATTTTCTCATATACATGGTTATTCATGTCATTTTCAAAGGAAAAGCCATTCAATTCACAATCATCAATGGAAAGGATTTTTCATGAAATTTGGTACCGAAAGGGCATTAATTTTTCCAAATTAATGTAATCAAGTCTCCGGACTCATTTTCTCTGGTTCGCAGAAATAAATTAATTCTCCCGTTAATTTATTTAGGTTTCTAATCGACCTACCAAGAAAGATTAGTGGCGGCTCCAAATTTAATAAACTTTGCATGAAAAGAACCTAAGTTGCGATTCGGTAGGACTTGGGAGGGTCTGAATTAGGTTAGTCAATTAACCTAATAATCCGTTAGCCTCTAGTTTTTAGGTCGCGACACCTTTCCTTCGAAAAAATGATAGGAATGACCATGTGACACGCAAAATGTTTTTTTTTTTAATTTTCGGATTAAATGATAAATATTTTGGAAATACACCTTAAAATGAGTTATCGTCCAATTTAATCTAGGAAAATAATTTCTCAAAGTCTTAACTTATATTAGACGATACTTACGAGATAAAAATGGACTTTTGGCATGATTAACTATGAAAAAATGAGAGTTATTTTTTTGGAAGGTTTTTTTATTTAATGAAAAAAAATAAATGAAAAGATTAAACAAAAATAAACAAAAATTCCCATAATATACTTTTTAATTTCAATTTTTTAAATAAATTCACTCATTCCCAAAGTTTTGGGCTAGAGAACAATTTCATCTGCTACGTCCTCAGAGATTCGAGCTAGTGTACGGATAATTATATAGAATAATATCATCCCTTGTTACCAAAGGGTAGGACATAAAATTCTATACTAAATTGCCGTCCCATTCCACAAGAACGTGACAAAGGCATGTAATTTATTTTTCGAAATGTCTAGGCACAAATGGAGCATATATTATGGGCATGTTTGTTTATAGAAGTGCAAACTTTATAACAATCAAGAAATCAAGCAACCATGAAAGAATTGAAAAAAACCAATTTAATTTAATTTTTAGAAAATAAAAAGGGTGACAAAAAATATGAAGTGAGGGTTAACCTTTCCTTTTGAAAAAATTGATTTAATTTGAGAAGATTATCCTTGACATTTGAACATTTAATTTCAGATAATTCTAAAAAAAATTGGATAATTATCCAAACAAACCAATCTCATCCAACCCAAATGAATTTTTCAAAAGAGACACAGGAGGTAAGGTAATTCAACCGTCGGATAAGCAAGAGATAACTACCCATATTATGTGACATCCTGAAATTCGACCTATTCTCGGAATTTGTAATAGAATGGATGTATTTCATTAATGCACTGTAGTTAAATCTCACTCGGAGATGATCATTTCGAGATGACTAACCAAAGGGGAATGGCTAGCTAAGAATTTAAGTACGTGGATCTAATTGCAGGTCGATACGCGTAACTCCTAAAAGCCGTCCGTTAGTCTGAGTATTTACTAGAGTCCCTATCATATGTGGCTACAAATCAGATTTCGAGTTTGATAATCAATTTTTCATGAATATCGCAATTAAAATTTGGATATCGCCTCAAAAGGCGTGAATTGACAGATTGGCATTGAAATGCCTAGAGATAAGGGAAAAATTGAAAATTACCATATTGTCCCCATCTTGTGCTAGAATCCATGGCTAGAGAGTGTTAGTAATTTTAGCGAGGCTAGAAAATTTGTTCGGTGGTATTCCGAGTTATTTTCCAATCGCGATTGACCCAAATTAGCATCGATTGAGCCCCTACCGGACTTGAAATTTCATGAATTTCGAGAAATATCTCGTCGGTCAACTTTTTAACCATTTTGACCAGTTTTGACCAAAAATTATTGATTCTCAAGCTTTATCAGTTTGGAAATTCACTGATAACTCGAAAATCAGTCAATTCGTTCAGCTTTAAGTCGCTTTTAGTGAATAGTAACTCCAATAATTGCCCCAAAGATAATATCTACTCTCTTTCTTCTCTTTTTCTCTCTCTTATCACCAAAATCTCTCTCCTTTCTCTCTCTCTCTAAAATTTTCAAATTTTCTCTCTCTCTCCCTACTGGTTCTAGTTTTCTGCCATCATTTATTTTTGGATTTTCGTGATTTTTGGATATGTTGTACTCTTATCCGAGGTGAGTTCACAAAATTTTGAATCACTTCGATCCGAGATCGTTTGACCTTCCAAATCTACTTCGCCGTTTCAGTCGACGAACTAGTTTTCTAATACCTGAATTTGATCTAGGGCTCATGTTGATATATGTTGACCCTAGCGACCCCTAGAGCTCATTTTCATGTGAAAATATTGATTTTCAGCTTGAGAACCACCCTGTTCAGCCCTGGTTTGAACGAAATCCACCGGAATCTGTCGTGCTTTTTCGGTCGCCGCTGCTTCCACCGCTTTCTCGGCTCTGTTTCAGCCTCGATTAGGTAAGTTATACCTCTATTTCTTGATTAGAATATTTTATATACCATGGACTAGCTCTAGGGTCCGATTCGAGGTAAATCGGTTTAGAAAAATTTGCCGTAATCAGCGTATTTGGAGGAAATTAAATTATGTGGGCTGTGAATGTACTGTGGATTTGTGAAAGGTTGCTGTCCATGTTGAATTCATGTTGTTTGAGGTGGTTGATGTGGGTTCCGTGAGGTTCGAGTACCGAAAAATGGATTTGGGAGATTTAGAGCAAAAACGGGCCAAATAATATTTTGAAATCACTGTTCACGAACCTCCAAACATTGTTCACGTGCTGCCCAATTTAATTTTGATTTGAAAATGACAAGTTTTGTGGGTCCCGTGCGGTTCGAATATCGAAAAATATATTTTAGAGCATTTTATGCAAAAACCGGGCCTAAGCAATATTTTATGTTGCTATTTCAAATATTTGAGGCCCGTGTTCGTATTCAAAATAATATTTGAGGATTACCCACGTATGTTTGAAATTAGTTATTTGGTGATTTGGGTCCCACATGATAAATTGGGCATTTTTTTTAATAAAATGGAGCACGTGAAAGAGATTGATTGGCTTGACCATTGTGTCAGCCATGTGGATTGAAATATTTGGGCACGTGTTTTAAGTTGTGGCCTAACGTACTTGGTCAAAGTTTTGCCCAATTGAAATTGGCATTGTTTCATATGCCTGATTGAATATTTGGACTTGTATTTGAAATGTGGCCTAACGTACTTGGCCGATGATTTCTGTCCAAATGAATTTAAAGGATTTTATTGCCTGAAAGGCGAGTGCGACAATTTGAGTTCGCAAAATGAGTTGATTAACTTGGCCATTTGACCGGAAATGTGGATTGAATATTTGGACTCGTATTTGAAATGTGGCATAACGTATTTGACCGATGATTTCTATCCAAATGAATTTAAAGGATTTTACTACTTGAAATGCGAGTGCGATGGTTTTTGCATGTTTGATTGCATATCATTATGACTTGGCGTAATATGTAGCCAGGAAGTCACTTGGCGTAAAATGTAGCCACAAAGGCGTAAAATGTAGCCTCAGAAGCGGAAAACTAGCCTCGTGCGCCGTGATGCGTTTAACGCGGGGTAGTTGGAGTGATATGGTGCCAACCTGAGGCGTCCTACGCGGGGGTTGAGGCACGGACCTGAGGTGACGCGGGTCGGACCTGATGCGCCTATATAACGCTGGTCAAACTGGCTGTTAAGCCGAGGCTCGTGATTGAGCGTGCATGCATATGTATTTGCATTGATTATCCTGGATTGGACCCGTTTGTTTTATAACTTGGCCATTTATGGCGAACCATTGATTGATTGTTTTATGTGATATTTTGGTTTTATGGTCTTAGATTAGACCTAAGCTGTCTCTTTTTATAAATGGCCATTTATGGCGAGTTTTCATTTGGGCGTTACCCTTGATTTTTAGCCCTACGATTTAAAATTTTACTCTGTCATTTGAGTGCCTAGATGAAGCGTGGAGTTGGGTCTAAGAATGTTTGGTATTCTGAGAAGAGATTTAGAGGGTAACTTGCTGAGATTTGTTCTCACAGGTGATTGCCCTTATGTTTCAGACCCTAGAACATAAGCATGGCTGTCACGACCTAAATTTGGGAAAACTTTAAGTTAACGGATTATCAGGTTAATTAAATTAACTAACCTAATTCGGACTCTCCCAAGTCCTACCGAATCGCAACTTAGGTCCTTTTCATGCAAGATTTATTCAATTCGGAGCCGCCACTAATCGTTCTTGGTAGGTCGATTAGAAACCTAAATAAATTAACGGGAGAATTAATTTATTTCAGCGAACCAGAGAAAATGAGTCCGGAGACTTGATTACATTAATTTGAAGAAATTAATGCCCTTTCGGTACTAGATTTCATGAAGAATCCCTTTGATTGATGGTATGAATGAGACACAATGCAACTAAACTATATGACATGCATGAATGAATGACGTGGCAAAGCATGGCCTAAACTATATGACATGCAAATGATTGATTTTTTTTATTTTCGGATTTATGAAAGACTAAGGTAAAATACTATCCTAAAGTTAAATAACACCTAACTTAGTTCAAGAAATCGATTTCTCAAAGTCCTAAACTTTACTAGGGGTTATTTTACATGCAAAAGGTGTAAGAGAACATGATTTTCTCAACAAAATGTGACTTCTTTTTTTTTTTTTGATTTTTTAGGAATTTAATAGAACAAGAAAAACATGAAATTTGAACAAAAATAAACAATATTGCCCATAAAAACACCTTTAAATCCGAAATTCCGATTTTATTCACAACATTTCCCGTGATTGGGGCTAGCAAGTGAATATATTATAGAATTACCGTCGTCCCTATATACATAGGGCAAACCATGAAATTCTATATAGGAATTAGCAATCCGCTCCTCGAGATGGAGGATTTGATGTCTAATTCACACGTACGGGCACAATCGTACTTAGAGATCGAAGTCAGATGTTGCCTTGTACGTTTACCGAGGGACAAGGCACAATTGGGAACATGTGTTATGGGCATGTTTGTTTAAAGATGTGCAAACTTTATAATAAAAATAAACATGACATATAATAAACAAAATGCAAACATGCTAAATATGGAAGTAAAATCAAGCAATCAAGGCCAATGAATTTCGAAAAAAATCAAACGGGATCACCAAATTTTGTGAGATATCTTGCTTTATCTGTTAAGATCTATATCCATTAGATTTGAAAATTATCTTGTGAGATATTCAGAAAAATATTAGATAATTCCCAATTCAAGATATCTTATCTACAAGATTTATGACATGCTTAAGATTCCCGAGAAAAATTCAAATTTGGATACAGGATAATCCAATTATTTCGAAAGATATGAGTGATCTCTTCAAGATAAGGTTTGGGATTTAAAGTATATGAGAACAATCCAAAACCCACACAGTATATCCAAGAAATATGACATTATCCACGAAACATGATCTAATTTTTTTTTTTAAAAAATTCAGATTAGGCACTCAAGGATCAAGTCTTCAAATTAAGCAATTATCCACATGGTTTATGATTCAAGTTTGAATTAACCAATTTATAACATAAGATCTCTAAAAAAAATATGCTTCATCCATAGAGAAACAAATTAAAGCAAGATTTTCAGAATATCTTGAGATTAGAAAATTACCTAGTTTGAACTCGAAACAAAACTCGAGCACCAAGCGAATTCCCTAATCGGTTTGCCAAGGAATTGAGCACGTCCAAGAAATCTGTATGGCGCCGATGAATCCCCGCTTTTAGTAGAATTCTCCAGCAAGTGCACAACTGTAAATTCGCCCAAATTTGCACCTTTTAAGCTTGATTCGGCCCCGAATCGCAAGAGGTTCTAGCACCAAGTAATAAACCAGTTAGTCAACAAATATTGATTGAAAATTGGGCTGAGTCAACCTAGAATGATGCTTGAACATGGCGCAAAAAGCTGCTGGACGGTAGCAAATAGAGACGAAATCCAACACCAAAAAGGAACAAGATTGGCGCAAGCAACAGAAGAAAACTTCTCCAAGTCCAACAGTGGGGACAGCAGCAAAGTCGAACAAGAACAGATCCCAAACACAAGCACCAAGCACCAAGGAGAAACCGAGGTTGATGACGCTGGAAAGGTCTTGGCTAGAAGGATTATCACCAATGAGACCAGAGCTTTTCCTTCTCCCCTCTTGCCTCTCAAACTCTCACGTGTATTTTTCTGATTTTTCCTCTCCCCCCGACCTGAGCTAATGGCTCACTTATATAGACCTTAGACTCAAGTCCTAGTAGGAATAGGATTTATTTTGAGCCGTAGGATTAGTAATCCTAACTAGATTGGGATTTACTTTGAGCCATTAGATCATTAGAGTCCATATCCACCGAAACTCTATCTGGATAGAATACCCAAATTCTGAAACTCTTGAATTATTTTTATTTTTATTTTTATTTGTGCATGAAAATTGAAATTAAAATTTAGGTGTCAACAATGGCAGGGGTACCACAAGATTTGATATCCAAGTGGCGTAGTACCCATTGGCAAGGACAATTGATGGTGAATCGGTGGTTGTTGATGAATGTGGTCGCCCTGGGTTGTTGTTGTCGTTAATCTTTGTAAAATTGATATTCAAGTGTAATATAGAGCTGAGACTATGTAATATATGAGGTGTTATGGTTGCGCTAGTCCTCGCTCATTCGTTGTCAGGGTAAGGTATCGCTTCCGCTAGCATTTAATTTGGATATTAACGTTTCTAGGTCGGTGACAGTTCTTAGGATGTCGCATGTATCGACCGTCATTGTACAGATGTCACGCGCTCATGGAGGTTCGGGGCATAACATATTAAACTAGATGAAGTCCAATTTAGCACAACCCTATCCATACGATGACAAGATCACCAAAAAAATTTATGGGATAGGATACTCAAAAAAAAAAAAACAAGCAAGAGATAATTATCTCGTCAAAGAACATCTATGAGACAAATTTAGCCAAGCAGGGGAGAGAGCCATGAAATCTAATTTTGCCCAAAAAATTCTCACTTCCACAATCCCACTCAAATCAGATTTTTTCCATTATTAAACATTATCCATTCATCACATCATCATCCATGACGTAGAACAACATCAAGTAACCAACGGAATATGCAATGGACCCAATTCACAGCAAAGAGATCAATTCTCAAATTAAATCTCAAAACAATCTCATGGCCAAACCAAAAAAAAAAAACTTACTCAGCAGATTAGAATTTTTATGCATCAACGACCAATATTCGGCTCTAGCACAAGAATAACGAAAAGGCTTTAACTTTTCACTTTCCAATTGCAAACTAGATATGTTCAGATCAGCGAGAGAACAACAATACAAATTTCAAAGCAAATATGCATAGATCAGCAATCAAAAGTTAAAAGAATTATACCTTTTTCGAGCAGATTTTCCAGCAAGCATGCAAGCTATAAATTCGCCTAAAATTTGCACATTTTGAGCTTGATTCGAGCTCTGAATCGCAAGAGATTTTTAGCACCCTCCTCACCAAATATTGATTGAAAATCGGGCTTAGTCAACCTCGAATGATGCTGAACAGTGGCGCAAAGAGGTGCTGGATGATGGCAAATAGAGACAAAATCCAGCACCAAAAGGGAACAAAATTGGCGTAGAGCAGCAGAAGAAGACTTCTTCTAGTCTAATGATGGGGATAGCAGCAAGTCAAACAAGAGTAGTGACTAACAGCAGCAAGCATTGAGGAAGAAAGTCCAGATTGTTGATGCTAGAAGGTCTCGGCTAAGGGATTATCACCACTTAGAACTAGAGCTTTCCTTCTCACCTCTTGCCTCTTAAAACTCTCACGTGTATTTATGATTTTCTCTAATTGTTGACCCCTTTTTGCTTTGAGCTATGGCTTGCTTATATAGAACTTCCATTACTAGGATATATTTTTGAGCCATTAGATCATTAGAGTCTACGAATGGACTGATTTTTGGACTATCAGTAAAATTTAAATTGATAAAGCTGGGCATAAATTATTTTTGGTCAAAGCTGGTCAAAATGGTCAAAAAGGTGATCGATAAGACATTCCTTGAAGTTCTTCTCAAAATGGGACTGACCAAAGCTCACTCGTGCTGTTTTGGCTCACTTGCAATTGGAAAATAACTCGGAATCTGCCGAACAATTTTTTTTTTAGCCTCGCTAAAATTAATAACACGCTCTAGCCATGGATTCTCGCACAAATCGGGGGCAAGATGACAATTTCTAATTTTGCCATTTTCTCTAAGCATTCTAATGCCAAGCTGCCAATTCACACCTTTCAAGGCGACATCCAATTTTAACCTCCGTAACACTCTTGAGAGTCGATTGTTCTATTTCGAAACTCAATTCGTGCCCTCATTCATAAGACGACAACTTTAAATAAATTCTCATATTAACGGGTGGCTTTTAGGAGTTACGCGTATCGATCATTTGATCCATGTGCTTATATTCCTAGCTAGCCTTCCCCCTTTAGTTAGTCATCTCAGAGTGGCCAACTCTGAGTGAGTTCATTTATAGCGTCTCTGTGAAATAACCATTCTGTATTCAAATTTCGGAAAAAGGAGTCGAAAATCAAAATGTCACAGAATCGGCCTTAAGGAGGTCCACACGAGAAGACCACTTGAGAGGTATACATTATTTGCCAGTAATGAAAATTATGCTCTGACTATTACATGTGATGATCCAAATACTGTTAAAGAAGCAAGAAGCGCGAAAGATGCCCAACAGTGGGAGAAAGCCATGAAAGATGAGATGAACTCATTGGATAAAAATAGAACATGGAATCTAATAAAACAACATGCAAATCGGAAGAAAATTGGTTGTAAATGGGTATTCAAGAGGAAGATATATGCAGATGGAGAGATAGGACGATATAAAGCTTGTTTGGTTTCGAAGGGATATTCGCAGATAAAAGAAGTTAATTATGGTGAGGTTTTTTCCTCCTGTTGCTAAATTAAATTTCATAAGACTTGTTTTTTTTGTAGCAACTACATATAATCTAGAGATAGAGTAGTTCAATGTAAAAATAACTTTCCTACATGGTGACTTGGAGGAGAATATTTACATGAAGCAACTAGACGGATTTGTGGTTAAAAGAAAAGAAAATTTTATTTGCAAACTGACCAAGTCTTTGTATGGCTTAAAACAATCTCTAAGAATGTGGTACCAAAAGTTTAACTCATATGCTTTGAAGCTTGGCTCTATTCGTTACGATGCTGATCATTATGTCTATGTGAAGAGGTTAGATGATGATTTTGTTATTCTAACTTATATGTTGATAATATCCTGCTAGTATGGGAATAGTATAAGAACGATCAGTATTGTAAAAGGGCTATTGGCAAAATAGTTTGAGATGAAAAATTTAGGCCCAGCAAACTTCATCTTGGATATGCAAATAAAAAAGGGAGTGTGAGAATGGAAAATTATGGCTAAGTCAGAAGAAATATATTGAAAATGTATTGAAAAAGTTCAACATGACAGACTATACACTTGTGAAGACCCATATGTTCATAAGTTTCAAGTTGTTAGCACTTTAGTGCCCCAAGACTAAAGAGGAAGCTAAAGAGATGGCAACAGTTCCATATGCAAGTGCAGTTGGGAGCTTAATGTATGCCATGGTGTGTGTTCATCTAGATATTGCTCAAGTAGTTGGAGTATTGACTAGATATATGTCTAATATGGGAAAAGAGTATTGGATAGCTGCAAAAAGGGTACTTCATTATGTTTGTGATACATCTGACTTTGAGTTATATTATGAAGACATGAAAAGCTCAAAGGGATAACAAGCATTAGAATTGAAGTTTTTTGTTGATGCTGATTGGGGAGGTGACATTGATAGCAAGAGGTCGACCAGCGTTTATGTTATTTCCTTATTCAGTGGAGCTGTGAGTTGGATGAGTAAGAGACAAAGTACGATTGCTTTATTTACTGCTGAAGTAGAGTAGATAACTCTTACTCATGCCATTAAGGAAGTGATATGGATGCATAAATTGTGTAAAGAGTTTGGATTTACACAAGGAAAAGTAATGATTTGGTGTGATAGCCAGAGTGCTATATTCTTCGTTAAGAATCCTGTATTTTATTCCAAAACAAAATACATCGATATAAAATATCACTTCATTCAAGAGAAAATAGAATAGAAAGCTGTAGTGCTGAAAAAAGTTGACACATAGGTAAATAGTGCAGATTTTTGACCAAAGTAGTGCTTGCAGAAAAGTTTGAATGGTGTACAACTGTGTTAGGTCTAAAGAAGCATGGGAAGTATTCACTAAGTAGGAGAATATTGGGGTATGATTCATACTGTCCTATGACAGGAAAGCACGTGAGTCCTAAGAGGGCAGTGCCCCCCGGACACTAGAGGGGTTTTTTATAATTTAAGCTCATATTTTTCCTTTAGCAGTTTGGGATTGGGCTCATGAATAGCTGCTACTATATATACTCTTTTTCTTTTGTAATTGAGGGATGTAACAATAGATGTGAGGTGCAAATTATAGTGGAATCGTTTACTAGACGTATCCTTAGTTTAAGGGTGAATTAGGATAAAATCTCGTGTGTCAAGTTATTTTTTTCTTGCTTTTACGTTTTACTTCAACTTGATTGTGCGCTGAATCCTAACATGGCTCAGGGAATAACGATAGCGACAATTATCAAGAAAATAATTACTCTATCTTTTGGCAATATTTATGCAAAATACTAGATTTGAAGTAATATAATTAATAAGTAGTTATGTTGTGGTAAAATTCTAATTCTAAATGCAACTTAAACACCCAAATCAATCTCTCTATACAATAATACAATAAATCAGAAAATGATTTCAACCTCAAATTTTTACAGCTGAATTACATGAAAAATGAACAATGGATAAAATAGTCATTTGAAAGGTAAATTCGGTTCTTACCATTCAAGGCATGATACTTTAAATCTCTCGCTCTTTTTAAAAATAGGTTTAAATATATATTTTTCATTTTGGGTAAGTTAAGATCTATTTTGTTACCCTAAAAAACTAATTCATCTCCCTAATTAGACCAAATATCTAAAAAAAATTGTTTGTGCCTAATTAATTTATCTTTGCTATTTCTTTCACATGCAAAATTTGTACTCCCTGCTAGTCTAGACTAAAATACAAAATACCTAGTGCTAACAACATTGACTAGTGCCGGCAAATCAAATACCTGAATAGCGTTTGAAGCACACGGAGGTCCTGCAATGGAGGCTCGGTGGGCGTTCCGTTCCGGCAGCTAGGTGGGATGCAATTGTTGAGGCAAAGGGACGGTTTGATGGTGGCCGCTTTGCAGATTCTGATCACTATTTTGCACTCGAGAGACCTAGCCTCTGTGACCGTCGGTGCATGGAGGATCAACACCGCCATGAACAGTGCCATGGCTGTTCTCTTTCCATCACCTTTAGCATCCATCTCTCTCTCTCTCTCTCTAAATTATGAACACTCGGCAATTCAAAGAACATGAACAGAACAGCTACAAATTGAGCCCAAGTGGGGGCATGAAGAGGGAAAAAAAATATGCAATCTTGGCCTAATTTTAGTTTTTAATTGGTGAACCTCTTTATAAGACAAGTTTTCTTCTGGATTTTCTAAATAAAATTAGTTTACAAAATAGGCAAGATAATAAATGTTGATTAGCCATTTGAGGGCTTTTTAAAATATTGGCAGAAAGTAAATAACTTACCTTTTTTGGGTTAGATAATAATTTAACTTAGAAGGCATAATTTCCACCGATGCTCTTTGATTCTCATAAATCATAGAAAAGAACTTACTATGAAAAATGTTTTATAGCCATATGAGCATATTAAACAAAAAAAAAATCACAAATTTTCACAACCTATAAATATTAACACATAGATTTACACATAATTTTTTTCTATCTTTTAGATTTACATGTAACCTTTAGCGACAATGTGAAAAGTAACTTTTACATTTTGTAAGAACAGAATTGATATGTTATCTCCTCATCTTTGGAGCGATCGTTGTTAATTCTGCAAATATTTATTGTTTATCATCCGGAATATCCTTAGTCAGTGAGGATCAACGATTTGCCTGATGCAAGATCCTAGATACACTCAATTGTTACCAAAAAATAATAATAATAAGGAAAAAAATTCACAATAGCTAATTAAGAGATGCATTGACTATGTCTTGGCAGTTTTTAGCCGAAAACATCTCTCCATTATATGGTTTTAGTTTTTGCTTATTGTCAGTGTAGGGCAAGGACGAAAGCAGCCATAGATGAATATATGGAGCAATTATTTATGGATCATAGTCATCAAAGTGATTGATTCTTGATTTGTATTGCGTGAGTCGGTTGATTCGAAATCTAAACGATGTATTTATTAGGTTGATTTGCAATTTCTCAAATCCTTCCTTACATGTGGGTTCCTAATCCCCTGCAAGTTTCATGGGACCTTATTTGCTTTGAAGCTAACTCGTCATGTAATTCTGGTATCACTTGAAGTAATGAAGTAGTTGGTTTCCGACAACAACAACAAAAAAATACCAATTAGCAATATTCTAACTATTTCGTCATTCGCACACACGAAGCTCATGCATGATCTAGTCATTGTCTAATGGCTAAATCCACGTAGCTAAGCAAGCCAACAAAATACCAGTATTCTCTCCATCTCCTTAGACGCTCACCATTCTAGGCTGTATTTGTAAGAGTTCTAGCTTAGACTTAATTGATCCTTCAAGTGTGTGTGTTTGTGCCAACATACTGTGCACAATAACAATTGCGAGCTACTCATTCATGAGATCATTTCTTTCCTCGAAGTGGCCACTGATCACTGCTGTTCAGAATGATGTTCAAAGGTAGGTTTCTTGTTTCATTAGAATGTTCATGTTAAACTGATAGTCAATTCTCATTATTGGTTAATTTCGTTCTTAGGTTTTAGTATGTTCTACGATTTTTTCTCGGAATTGTAGTAACCTAGGAAGCACCGACACACTCCGGAGGCCTCCGTATCGTGCTCTCCGACACTCGAACACTCCTTAACACTCTCTCGACTTTCTGCGACATGCAATTCACACGTGGTCAGTGCTCTTGACATGCCGGTGGCATGTGAGTCCAATATGTTGACACGCTATTTTAACACCCACAGGGTCAATTTCAAGTATTTTCAATAAATTGGGGGTCAAAATATAAATTTATACTAATAATAAAAAAGATACACACACTTAAATCATCATATATTTAGCCATCCAAAATTAATATACTCAGTCAACAAAAAAAAAACTAATTGTGAATCCCTAACAGGAGAAGAAGAAGAAGAAAAAGAAGAAAAACTCATGATATTTTTATATTATGATGGAATATACAAAAATATATATTTAATATACACGTATCAGAATTCTGTATTTTTTTTAGAAATGACGTGTCTGCGGGTCGGGTCGTGTCGTGTCATGTGGCGTGTCGCGTGTCGATATCAGTTTTACTTATATAGTGATGTAATATAAAAAATACACAACGTGTCTTAACTTGTCGGATTTCGCTATTTTTTTTAGAAAGAACATATCAGCATGTTGTGTCGTATTGTGTTACGTATTGCGTGTCGGTATCAGTGCTACTTATATAATGATGTAAGAGATATAACAATACACAACATGTCCTAACATGTCGGAATTTCTAATTTTTTTTAGAAATGACGTGTCGGCATATCGTGTCGTGTCATGTCACGTGTCGGTATCAATGCTACTTCGGTAGTAACTTGACATAGAGGATAATACTTACTCTAGGATTTTTTTTTTTTGGATAGAAAAAGCATAATACTTTCATTCATAGTCATAAAGGATAACATTTGAGTTATCACAATCCAAACATAACAATAAGCAAAGGTATTAAGGAGGTTTAATAAGCCAATTTGGATTGAGGGAGTCAGTGCGTTGGGCCTTGGTCTCCCGGTCAGCGGCTTGGTTTGCGGAATGAGGACAATGGGCCAGAGCGACTTGTCCGAGTTGGTCCATCAAGGCTCCCCAAAAGCAATTGAATTGGTGCCAATTGTCGACTATGCTTGGTCCATGTACTCCCACTTTCTATATATTGATATATCCGCATGTGTGTGTACATACATATATATAGTAGCCTCCAAACGTGGACTTCATCATTGGCACGACAGGATATATGGTGCACGAGATGGATGAAATGTTGATTAATTGACGAGTTCAAGGAGCAAATCATTCCGCTCCTCATGTCTCTTATTGCATGTTTATTCTTTCGATGTGTCGCCGACTCCGATCCCTATGCCATTGACATTCTGTCCATATACTGCTTTCCATGGCGTATGATATGTCCTGTTGAATATTCTAGGGAGGAACAATTAAAACGGTTTGATGATGAAAATTTATCGTTAAACACGATGAGGGGAAGAAAGGATTAGAAGAGATAAGGAGAGAGGTGTGTGACCGAGAGTTTTGTCCGTTTAATCTCTCTTTGTCATGCGTCATGGACTCACCCCCTTCCTCTCATATTCTCCTTATCTCCATCACCATGTTATGTCTCTTTGGTCATGAAAGTTCATTCCCAAATTGCATTATCGTCCTTGCCTAATATGAAAATATGCAAAAGGATGGACAAACATGTCATGTGAAGATGGGAGAATAGATGGAGAACTGGTCGAAATGATAAGGATCGCCGCTATCGGCAGTTTGGTACGAATGAACATATGGAAGATGTACAAGAGCTGTCCACTTCTCACTTTCACGCATTTTTTTATTGCTCTTTCTGTCTTGTTAGTAAAACTCTCAAACTCTCTCCGCGATCGATCAATGGTCCTTCTGCAGGGTCAATCCCAAACCTCCGTCGTCATCCTGTGCAGACCCGGCCGGTGGTTTCTCCGATCAAGAGCAGAAGAAGTTGCTGAAGAAGGCAAATGAAGGAGGACGATGAGAGCGCCCTTCAGGAATGTTGTGGAGACCGTGGAGACTGAGGGAACCCCCCGTGGGTTGTTTTGTCATTTTAAACTTTGAGGGCTGGAAATAGCGGCTCTAAAAGGTCATACGGCAATTCTTATCCAAAGTAAGAAAGGGACAAAAAATAAAAGGCAATATGGGAAATGAGGACCCACCGTGCATTATATACATGATTAGTCGTTGATCTTAAATGTGGAAAAGGAAAAATATAAAATCTAGTATGGAAATTCTGATCCCAGAGTAAAAGGTTACCTTGTTATGGCAAGTTGGAAAGATTCGATATCCTCCATTATTCATCCTTAAAATAGCCCAATGAAGTTGAAATTGGAGCAAAGATATCCCTGGACGATGAATTCATCGGCTAAGCTCGTGTTTCTTTGTTCTTTGCTGCTAAATAGCTGTGCAGGAGTTGTTTGGGGCGAGACACAAGTGATCATCTACAACAGTTTGCCGGATGGAACTACTCTAACGGTTCATTGCAAATCCAAGGACGATGATCTCGGAGTTCAGCATATACCGAGCGCGGGCATCTGGGAATTCTCATTCGGACTCAATCTCTGGGGGAGGACGTTGTTTTTCTGCGGCTTTTCATGGCCGGCCAATTTCAGTGGTTTGATATATATGTACAAAAGAGGGACTATAGAACTTGTCACATTTGTGAATGGATGATCTATCCCAATGGTCCTTGTAGGTATGACCCAGGCACCAGAGGCTTCACTGATTGCCGTCCGTGGAATCCTCCTACAAATATGGGAGGAAACCTCTTGTATAAATGTATGTTGAAGAAAGATGATGTTGTGAATTGGTACATCACAATTTAGACGGAATAAGAATCATCTTACTTATCTTTTTGATTTATATACTACAAGAGAGAAGTGGACCGTAGGATCCTTCCGGGGTTGTTTGCCATTTTGAGTTTTGAGGGCGAGGATAGGCAAATGGAGGAGAGGAAATATTGTCAATGAATTGTCGACTCTTAACATATCAATTCTAATTCGTTTATCATAATATAGTGAATCGCATGCCAATTTTGCGAGAATTACAATTATAACTGAACTTGAATATGCCAGAGTCGAAGTATTGCATGCTGACCGTAGTTTTTTGTTTTAATTAGAAGAAACTTTTCATTTCACATGAAAGAAAGGTACATAACTTCAAGATAAAAAAATGCACATTTACCAAAGTAAATAAATTCGAAAGATAAATCAACTCGATACATCCCGCAAAGATTCTCTCATTCCACAAACACTATTGACTAGCACGTACCGAGGTTTCCCTCTTCAATAACTACGTTTTGCCAAAAAGTTGTGCATGTCTAAATATGGCGTTCTTAGCACCATCACACCGTACGGATATAATATCAACACAAACATATTGAACGAATATAGAAAAATCTTTGTAAATCCCAAATCTATTTTTAAATTCAATATCAATTTGGTCTTGGATTGATGCCATTTTGATCAAGTAGACTCATATGTGCTTGTAGGAAGATATGGCTTCAATTTCATGTCAATTAGTCATCAAACGATCGCGATTTGCGGTCTTGTTTGTTCTGTTACAATTCTGATTTTATGCTGGAAGTAGTGGATTAAGCACGGATTAGATGGATTCTGTCTTAGTTTGGTTGTCTTTTTTTTTTTTTTTCCCCTTGCTCATGGATAAGTGATATCACGTGTTCATGTCGCCCTAAAAAAAAAAGCACAAAGTTTAGTTCGACTCCCAATTTTGACTTAAACTTCTTTTTTTTTTGTCAAAAAAAAAAATCACCAACTTTCGTTTGACTCCCGAATTTGACCCCTGTTAAATTGCCGTCCAGATCCGCCGTTAGAGGTCTGACGGGGCAGTCAACAATAAATCCTTGTCAAAGCCCATTTCAATTCAGCGTTTTGCACCTCTTGCGTTTTTCTTGCTGGAAGATCTTGCCCTGATGTCCTGTTGGGGTTGGCAACGTGTTATATTCTATCTTACGAAAGGAGTTTGGCCCTCTCTCCGCCCCTACTGACGACAAAAAGTTATATATTCTATCCTCCGTCAGATAAAATATGGGTTAAGGGAGAGAAATCAAATTTCACCATATCTCCTATTTTGCAACAATTGAAGCTCAGGGTTATTGCTTTATCCAGGTTATTGCTACAACAAAGGCATTACCTCGACGTGAATAAATCATGAAGATCTAAGATTCGTTTATTACTAACAGATACTTCTTCGTTGGTACGATCTGTTCATTTTTGTGCTTCCAGCTCTGTGAAGATGGAAAGTGCCTATGCATAGTGGATCCATTCAAGTCCTCTGAGTCATGGGTATGACGCTCCACATCCATCATTCTGCAGCAAAACGAGCATGCGAATGTTGCACAGGTGCTTAGATGACCCCGCGAAATTATTGTTCTGGCTCCTACGTCCACTTGTCATTGAACAAGCATCAACTGATAGGCAAAAACAAATTATTACTTTTGCTCTCGCGATTGACTTCTCCGTCGTTCATAAACAATACATTGAGATGAATCATGGCGTCTACACGTGAAGTAAGATTTGCACATGAAACTACGTTGCAGATGCTGCCATTCTGGTTTTAACTTAATGACCTACATGCTTGGTCATAACATCCTAGAGGATAACAGAGGGGAGCTAAACAACACGTAGCATTTTGGAGGCGGTGGGTGGGGCTTGATAGTGTAAAGAATGGAGGAATGGGCCCACTTATTTTTAACCAGCGGGGTACAGGACTTCGCATACAGCTGAAATTGAACGTCTGACCAAAGTTCGTAAACATGAGTCACCCCAGAAAGTCGTTGACATAAACGATGAGAATTGATGGATTTTTGGAGTCTCGTAGAAAAAAAAGAAAAGTAATATTAAGTGTAGAGATTTTACATAATATTATTGCAAATATTAAGTGCAGAGTTTTCACATGACATACTTGTAATTCACGTCATAACTATATATGTCATAAATTGCTGCTATATATTGGGGCAGTATTTTTATATTTGTAACACTAAAGCTTGTAACACCGATATTGTTACTACTAGTGAAGATTTGCCCAGTGCAGCATTGTGGTTTTTCTTTTTTTGATTTAGAGGGATTTTTCCACGTAAAAATTTGTTTGTCTTGCTTCTCTGTTTTTCTTCTCTTCAAAGATTTGCGTTCCTAATAATTGGTATCAGAGCTTGCTTTAGCAAAACGGTGGGAGAAATGAATATGGATAAAGGGAAGGTGAAAATCAATCGGTTCGAAAGCAAGGACTTGGGTTTGGAAGATGCAAATTGAGGATCTATGTATCAGGAGAACTTGCATCAACCTTCGGTCAGGAGAGAAATAAAATTGATGAAGCAAGAAAAGTGGGAATTATTAGATAGACAACTTTGAGTGTGATTCATCTCACATTGGCGCGGAGCATTGCTTTCAACATTGCTAATGAGAATACAATGATGGGGTGGTGTGAGCCTTGTCCAACATGTACGAGAAGCCTTCTGCATCGAACAGGGTATATTTGATGCATCGTTTTTTCAATCTGAAGATGTATGAAGGTGCTTCTGTGACGTTGACACCTAAATTTGTTTCATGCATTGTATTTGAATCAATTTAGACTGGCAGAGGAATTGTGCATTCAATGGAAGAGCGACGGACCCGAATTTACTTGAAAATTTGGCTAGCCCACGGTTGACGTCTTTATTGGGCGAAAATTCAAAGAGTCTTAACCCATGTGGGGACTCTTCAATATTTTGAACACTTAATGAGTTAGTAATAAGAACTATGGGTAAGATTAAAAAACACATTTTAAATCATGTAATGGCCTAATCTAATCCTACTTAGCTAAGTTTAATCCAATAGTCAATAATAACTCATATCTCCTAACAGGGACAGGCTTGGCCTTAACCATATCTAAGCAACCTTAGCTCTAGGGTTAGAGGTTCAGAATTTTCAAAGAAAAAAAATAGAGAGAGACACATTGAGAGCGCTAGAAAGATCAGGAGTTACGTGAGGAAAAAGAGAGAGAGGAGTTGTCTCCTTGAGGTGTCCTTTGACAGGTAGCTGCTGTCCAGATATTATTTAGCAGGAATCAGCTTTG
>JAGVVM010001669.1:0-61974 GCA_019149425.1 Psidium friedrichsthalianum
CCAAGACCGAAGTGCAAAAGCTGAAATTCGGCATGGTGGGGAGCTTCGGAGGTGAGATGCCGGGCACAGTTGACATGCACTGCGAAGAACTTTGATTGTAAACATGCACTTGCAAGCCTTGATGGAGGTTATGCGCGGGAATTGGACGCGACTCAAGGTGACGGTGGTCGAGGTAGAAGCTGCACGGCATGAACGGGGTGACCCTATGCAACCTACCTCCCACGGTGGGGACGTCTCGGAAGCCTAAGAGTTCAACAGGCTCAGAGTGGCCAATGACGTGGATAACTTCCTTTGGCATGTTGAACCAGTACTTCAACGTAACGGCGGCATAACTATGAAGTCCTCAAGGTGAGTACTGCTGCTATGTATTTTACTGAAAACGCTTTAGTAGGTAGCGTCGTAGGTGCGATGAGTGAAGTGGTGGACCAATCACTTCATGGATAGGTTGTGCGGAGTTTCAAAAGCAGTTTTACCTAGTGTATGCGGAGGAGGAAGCCGCGAGGACTTTCGACACCTGGAGCAAAGGGGAAATGTCCGAGACATGTGAGAAATTCTCGGAATGCTACTGCTGCAAATTCCAATAATAAACGACATTGAGGCCTACTACTTATTGGGGGTCTCAAGCCATACGTTAAGCAAGAGGCAAGCGCTGCAACTCTATGAATCTTGCATCGGCCATGGCTACGGCCGAATCAATGGTCGAATACAAGCCAACTTCAGGAAGCAAGCCGACTCCACCCCAGGGAAAAGAGCATTGGTGGGGAGATCGCGGGGAAGTTCCATCGCCCGAACAGTAGCAAACCACCAATCGCTCCACCTAAGGGGAGGATGGAATCCTCAAACAGCGGGGAGCACAGAAAATGGTTCCAAGTCAAGTGCTTTTTGTGCAATGGACCGCATTATGCACGAGACTGCTCAACAAAGGGGCAGATTGCATCTGTGATCAAAACTAAGGAAGGAGGAGAAGAAGCAAGCCGAGAAGGAAGAGACGCGACTCGAATCATTGTGAGTCTTAGCTCAATCAAGTCCAAAAAGGCTGAAAATCCAAGGAGATGATGTTTGTAGAAAGAAGATAGGAAACACCACGATGAGTGCGTTGGTGGACACGGGAGCATCCGACCTGTCATCTCTGAGGAAGCCACGAGAAACTCAACCTCCAGGTGGAGAAGAGGACCGGGCTAGCTGAAGACCGTCAACTCTAAGCAAGTGCCCATGTGTAGGGGTGGCTAGAAGCATAGAGATCCACATTGGTCAATAGACGAGCAAAGAAGACCTCGAGATAATCCCTTTGGATGACATGATATTGCCATCGGGGTTAGGAATTCATTGACAAGATCGACGCAATGTTTAGTCCCATTCGCGAACTGCATTTGTGTGCTGGACGATCGGAACCAATGTGTGGTTCTAATTCAGAGGAAGTCGGGAGGTAATCACAAGATGCTCTCGGCAATGCAACTCTCGAAAGGGCTAAGAAGGGCGAGGAGACTTTCTTAGCCGTCCTAAAGGAGATAGATCCCAAAGGCGGGTGGATGATGTCCCGAAGGAAGTGGATTCAAGTCCTTGAATCATTCAAGGATGTGATGCCTCCGAAGCTACCAAAGAAGTTGCCGCTTAGGAGAGAGGTGGATTATCCGATCGAGCTCGTACCGGATGCCCAACCGCTTGCTATGGCACCGTATAGGATGGCGCCTCCAGAAGTTGAAGAACTGAGGAAGCAACTAAAGGTCTGCACGACTTCGGATACACCCGTCTATCGAAGGCTCCGTTCGGTGCGCCGGTCCTATTCCAGAAGAAACACGATGGATCGCTGTGTATGTGTATCAACTACCGGGCACTGAACAAACTGACGATGAAGAATAAATACCCGATCCCTCCCATTGCCGATCTCTTCGACCAACTTGGTGGAGCAAGGTGGTTCACCAAGCTGGATCTTCGATTGGGTTATTATCAAGTACAAATCGCGGAGGGAGATGAGCCAAAGACCGCCTGTGTTACGAGGTATGGCTCGTACGAGTTCTTGGTCATGCCTTCGGCTTAACGAATGCACTGGCAACGTTCTGCACCTTAATAAACAAGGTACTACAACCCTTTCTTGATCATTCATGGTAGTGTACCCTGAACGATATCGTTATATATAGCAGAACGCTCGAGGAGCATATCAAGCATATTAAATAGGTCTTCCAAGTTCTGAGGGACCACGAGCTATATGTGAAGCACGAGAAGTGCGCTTTTGCTCAGTAGGGAAGTGCCGTTCTTAGGGCACATCATGGAAAATGGACGAGTCCGTATGGATCCGGCCAAGATCGAGTCGATCGTAGGATGGGAGCGGCCAACGAAGGTAGCGGAACTTCAATCATTTCTCGGCCTCACTACTACTATTGACATTTCATCAAGGGCTATTCGAGCATTATCGTTCCTCTTACGAATATGTTGAGGAAGGATAAGCCGTGGGAATGGACGGGGGCGTTGTCAAGGGGCGTTCGAGAGGTTAAAGAAGGCTATGACGAAGGAGCCGGTCTTGGCGTTACCCGATTGCTCGAAGCCCGTACGAGGTAGAAAACCTGATGCCTCTGACTTTGCTATTGGAGTGTTATTATGCAGGAGGGACATCCCGTGCCTACGAGTCACGAAAGCTGAACGAGACCGAGCGGAGGTATACTGTTCAGGAGAAGGAGATGACGGCTATCGTGCACTGCCTGCGCACCTAGCGTCATTATCTGCTGGGATCAAAGTTCGTCATGAGGACGGATAATGTTGCAATGAGCTACTTCCGATTCAGAAGAAGTTGAACCCGAAGCAAGCTCGCTGATAGGATTTCTTGGCAGAATTCGACTATGTGCTCGAGTACAAGCCCGGGAAGGCTAACGCAATGGCTGACGCACTAAGTCGAAGAGCAGAACTAGCAACCATAAATCGGCTAAACTATCCACTAGTCGAAAGGATAAGGAGGGGTTGAAGCACGATCGAGCGGCGCAGGCTCTCTTGTATTATGCAAAGGAGGGCAAGACTTGAAGATTTGGTGCGAGGACGACCTTCTATAAGCTAAGGGGCAACGACTATATGTCATGCTCTATGGGAACCTGAGGGAAGTATTCGCAAGTGTCACGACTCCAAGTGGGTGGTTATCCTAGAGTTCACCGCACATTGGCGCTGGTAGAGGAGCTTTACTTCTGGCCACACTTGCGTGACGACGTGGAAGCATATGTTCGAATTTGCATAATATGCCAACAAGACAAGTTAGTGCAAAAGGTCACCTACTGGTCTGCTAGAGCCATTGCCTATTTTGAACGTCCATAGGAGAGCATCTCCATGGACTTTATCGTGGATTGCCTAAGTTGAGGTGTCAAACGTTGATGGTCGTGATTGATTGGTTTTCTAAGTACGCAACATTCGTACCGGCCACTAATGACTACCCAGCCGAGGAAGCAGCGAAGCTGTTTCTAAAGCACGTGGTGAAGCACTGGGGTGTGCCACGCATGACTGTGAGCGATCGAGACCCTCGGTTCACTAGGAGATTTTTGGACTGAGCTATTCAAGCTACTCGAGACGGACCTAAACTTCTCAACGAGTCTGCATCCACAGACAAACAGTCAAACTGAACGGGTGAATGCTTTGCTAGAAGTATATTTGAGCATTACGTTGAGCGCGCGACACAACGAGATTGGACGAAGTTGATCGACGTAGCCCAATTCTCCTATAATCTACAACGTAGTGAATCAACGGGAGGAGTCCGTTTGAGATAGTTACAGGCAACAATCGTTCACACCGAGCGCAATTACGACGGGCCACAAGGGAATAGTTCGGCTGTGCAAAGGTTGCTGAGGAGTGGCACGAGCAAGCTATCTTGCTCGCCACATGTCTTCATAAAGCGTCTAAGCGGACGAAGAAATGGGCGGATTAGAGTGAAGGCATGTGGAGTATCAGGTTGTAGATCAGTGTTGTGCAAGTTGCCGCTACGATATAAGGTGTTCACAAGGTACTACTCCACGATATGAGGGGCCATTTCACATCACGCAACGGATTGGCAATGCAGCATACAAATTGGAGCTCCCGGCCAAATGAAGATTCATCCGGTGTTTCACGTAAGTATGCTTAAGCATTTCATTTCGACAGAGGGATCCGGATCGAGGGAAATCACAACGGGCGCCTATTGGGGCAAAGACTCCTATGACCGAGACATTCACTGCATCATGGCGGATCGGGTCATACGGAAGAGGTATTGCGCGCCCAAGAAGGAGTATTTGATCCGATGGAAGGGGCTCCTCAATTTGGGTAGGTGGTAGTTAGGGAGATCTAATCTCCACCGTTAGATCAAGGGGAGTTCTATGGATTATATCGCACAAGAAATTGTATATAAAGGGCACTCATCCCTCTTATTTGTATCATCTCATCTCACGAGTAATACAATCTAGAGCTTCTCTCTGTAGTTTCTCTCTCTAGAGTGTGTGAGATGAGCGAGGGTAAGGCTGACTTAGGAAGGCTTTCCTAAGACCGCACGAGCGATTGAGTTCTAATTTGATCGGCCCGTGACAAACCTAGCACGAAATACCATTTAGGGCTCAAATATAACCCTTTGTTTTTCTATTTGAGCGGAAAATTCTTTTGGTAACGTAATTTTATTTTTTTATTTGTGGATAAAAAATTTATTTAAAAAAAAGTTTGAAACAAAAAAGAGAAGCTAAGATTTTCAGTTCTCCGTTTTTAGAACATAGATGCCTCACAATCACTAGTCAATATGCTTTTCTCTCATGCCTTTCTTTGTTCATTTTTGGTAACCTAATTTTATTTTTTTATTTGTGGATAAAAATTTATTCAAAAAAAAAGTTTGGAAAGCTTCTCCTTTTTAAAAACATAGATGATAAATAAGATCCCATTACTCACTCCCTCTCTTTCACGTTTCGGTTGCTCGTCGTCGTCTGTCGGCCGCTGATTGTTGGTTCACAAGTCTGCCGTTTGCTATCTCACGATTGCCAATTCACCGATCTCTCGATCTGCCAGGTGCCAATCTACGGTTTCACTGACAGCCCTAGGAATTTATAATGTTATCAAAATGAATTTCTCTATCGAGAGCATAAAGTTTTCATCGTTACTAAACGCGTTTATTTGCTCAAAAACTATTCTAAAAGCTAGAAATAGGATCTATTTATAGCTAGAAATTAATTTTAGAAATATAATAATTATTATTCACGCTCTTAATATAACCTAAATGAATTCCAATAGCGCAATAATTATCATCCGCGCCGTTATTATGCTCTCTGACTTTATCACGTGTACGCGTAGGATTGCAAAACCTTTCGAAGAAATAATCCAAAATCCCTGATTAAAAAAAAAAAGAAAAAATTATCCAACACACGCCCTCTCTCCTCTCTCTCCCCGCTGTGGGAGAGCCAATCAACAATCAGAATGGAAGTCAATTGCCCCATTTTTATCTCCGCTGTGTCTTTTTATGGAAGCACGTAGAAATGGATGCCACCATCATAGCAGCTTCTTCTTCTTCTTTTTCTTACTTCACCTCACCTCGTCTAGCTGGGCTCTCTTCGCGCTCTCAGAACTCTTCCTCTTCCGAGCGCTTCGTCTCGAACGGCTCCAGTCGGTCCCCATCGGTCTTCGGGAACTATAATCTCAATTCGAGGCTCAAATCGCCACCACCGACGCCGCGAAACCTCCGAGTGCGCGCTCTCTCTGTCGCTGGTTGGTGTTCCTTCTTTCGCCTCCTTGTTTACGATTTAAGGAATGTCGATGGACGCTCCATTTTTGGCGTTTTCTGATTGTCACCGAAATTAAGGAGAGCTGGGTTAAGAACCTTTTTTTTTTTTTTTGTGGGTTTACTTGAAAAATCTTTGACTGGGTCTATCAAAAAGAAAATCCTGATTGGACTGGGTTCTTTTGAGAAATTTGTCGATTTCGCGGAGCCATCACTGTTTGCTGGCTGCGCAATTGAGGTAATGAAGGTGAATTAGATTAGATATCCATCGCGAATTGATTCTTTTGATCACCCAATTTAGTCTACATACGGGTATGAGTTGGATGAGGTGAGCCACAGCTTGAAGATTGAATTTTCAGCTGTAAGAATGTCATGACATAACAGGACAATGAAGAAGCAATATTTAGGCTGTCTCTCGTTCCGCGTGCTTGTGCAATGGAGGATGTGGACTCTCATGCTGACTTTGGACAGTTTGTTTTGTTTGCTTTGGAGAATGGAAAGGAAGTTGTTCTGGGTTGATTTATGGTTTTTATTTTGGTGGGTGAAGGAGCGCAAGGTGAAGAAATGGAGGTTTCATCTGCTGGAGCGGTTGGACAGAACGATTTGCTGATTGTTGGACCTGGTGTTCTCGGGCGCTTGGTGGCGGAAAGATGGCGTGAGGTATGGATACAAAATTTACTCTATCTCTGAAAGTCTTATGGGGAGAAACCAAGAGAAAAGATGCCATAGCTTGAAGTGATACAACTATTTTCTTGTCTAAGCCTCTTGCTTGATACTGTGTTTGTTGCTAAGTCTCCTTAATTCATTTACTTGTCTCTTCGATATATGCATTGCTTGTCTCAGCTGGATGTTACCTCTTACACATGGCTAATGTGTAACACAATCTGGTTAGAGTTGTTTCAAGTTGATTGACAACTTTCTGTTGATTCGTAACTGCTCTGACATACTGATTGCTTCACATGATATCCCCTTCGTGTTATTCTTGGGAAGTTAGGTTGCTAGCTGAAGACATCAGGACAAGCTATAGATATGACACTGAGAGTAGATATGTTTTTGAGCAGGAACATTCAGGCTGCCAAATTTATGGGCAGACAGCGACTCCCGATCATCACGATGAGTTGGTCAACATTGGGATTATACCATCCTTGAAAGGAATGAAGACAGCTCAGCAGTTTCCTTACGTTATTTTTTGTGCTCCACCATCACGAACTCCTGACTACCCTGGTGATGTCAGGTGAGCCTAAAATGATCAGCAATCTGTCGCATAATTTTCTACTTGCTTTCGGTTGCACTTGGATGAAAATGTGGCTATAAGGTGAAAGGTGGTAAGGCCTGCATATCAAACTTTTCAATATTTTGGTGCTTGTGGTCTGCAAGATAATAAATTTGAACTGTTCATCTAACCTCACTCAGACTCGCTGCCCTGAGCTGGAATGGGGAAGGTTCTTTCTTATTCACATCAAGCTCTGCTCCATATGACTGCAACAACAATGGAAACTGTGATGAGGTGCTAATTTAACATGTTGTTTAGATTCCACCCAATGTCTATGGTGTTTCATGTTTTTCCCATAGCTCAAGGGAAATCTATTATTCGCTCTACTGCTTTAACTAACAATTTGTTGATGATTAACCTGTTTGTGGTTGTTTAAAAATATATGGCATACATTGGTATCTGTTGCAATTGATGCAGCGTTATTGGGATCTCCACTTAATGCATGTTTGTTGGAAACTTAGGCTTCTTTGTCATTTTTCTTCTGTCACTCTTGTATCTGTATCTTTTGTATGTTTGTGAAGTAGTTTGTTGTCTTCCTAACTATTGGTAGTGTTCTGTTGGTCTTGCTTTGCAGGATAGCCCTGTTGTCCCTATCGGTAAGAGCCCCAGGACAGGCGTTCTTCTGAAGGCAGAAGCAGTGGTGATGGAAATTGGTGGCTGTGTTCTTAGATTGGCAGGACTCTACATATCCTTTTAAAGTTCTTTGAATTTATAACTGGTATGTCGAGAGGGAAAACAACTAGAGTTTGTAATGGGAAAACTACCACCTCTGCTAACCTTAACATTACTTACAAAGCAGATAGGGGTGCACATTCTTATTGGCTAGAGAAGGGAACTGTTGAACTTCGTCCAGATCACATCCTCAATCTTATACACTATGAGGTTCTATCCTATTTGGTCATTCTTCTGTCATAGTTTGACTGATTTTGGAATGTATATTGCCAAAAAACTCAAATGGGTGAAGGATGTGAAGGAAAATGGGAGTCCTGCAATATGTCTGCTCTTCTTTCAGTTCTTTTCTAGGGTTCACTCAAGGAAAATTAGCAGTATACGCAATGAAGGTGCTTGCATGCCAAAAACTTGATCTTGTTTTTTGCGTTGTCTGTAATGGTTTCCTTTACAGCTTTCAATGTATGCTTGTGTTCACACAAATGACCTCTCTGGATTCTTGTTACCTTGATAGCTTCTTTTCTTCGTCATATTTGGGAAGGATGAAGTGGACTTACATAATGGTCAGAATTTTGACAGGATGCTGCTTCCCTCTCAGTTGCAATAATGAAGAAGCAACTTCGTAGCAGGATCTTCTTGGGATGTGACAATCACCCTTTATCCAGGTAGAGAATGTTATTTTTGTGGATAGACACGATGATATTCTACGTGTTGCTTTTATAATGTTATCAGGAATACAATTGCCAAGGTATTTCTTAGATTTCATTTAATCTTACTGAATGTGTGGTTGCAGCCCTATGAATATCAAATGTTTTGAATGCAGGCAGGAAGTAATGGACATTGTTGAGAAAAGTGGCAAATTTAGCAAAAAGTTCCAGGGTTTCACTGGTGATTTCCCTTTTGACATTTAAAATGGATCATTGGTTACTTAGATTAAGTACTGAACATTTCTCAAAAGTGTGGGATTGGCCAAAATCGTTCTGCTAGAGCAGAACTTCACTCACTTACCTTATTGTTTCAGGAACTGATGATCCACTGGGCAAGAAATTGAATAACTCGAAAACTCGTGCAGAAATAGGATGGGAACCCAAATACCCTAGCTTCTCACAGTTTCTTGGAGTAGTTGACTAAGTGCTGCCCTGTGCAATGAAGGGAATTGACTCACAGACATGCGGGAGAAAAAATGCCTAGTCTTAGACTGAAGGCAATTTGATTACCAATTTGTTTCAATTCGTTACTCCTGTTTGGTGATTGAAAATGTGTACATACTGTCGAGGAAAATTGTTCAATAAAAAAGGCTAATGGAGCACTTGTTCATGTATACAAGTCCTTTTCATTTTAGAATCAGCTTGGGCTTGCTCTGATTATGCGGAACTTTATGTTTTTATTATAGACAAAACAGCTGAAATTTCATCTTAGTTCATGTAGGACAATGTCACTTTGGCTATCTGAGGTAAGTCAGTTTCTGTTTCACCAAATCTGGCCATCCGGACTTTTACAGGATCGTCTGGTCTTTATTGCGATGCTGAGTTTGAGAGTGTTCTCAATCGAAAGAATCTGTCTCCGCTCGTTCTTCAACTGGCTTATGGCTCATTTTTGCAGAGGATGGAATTCAAATTCAAATGCCTCATGAAAGGTGAACAACCAATTGGTTCTTCAAAGTTAATCGAAGATGTGTCTACTCAATATTCTGGCAATAGAACGGCTCATCCTGCAAATCTCGCTGCTGTAACCTCATGTTGTTCAAGATGCACTAACAGGGTCTGATCCTGCAGCTACAGAATGGTTAGTGCATTTGGTGTAGGAACCATGGCAAACCATGATGTAGTGAGCAAAGAAAACGCAAAGGTGATCAAGAGAAGTGATTTTTTTTTCTTCCCTCACGCTGAGTATCAATATGCGTGCACATGTCTCTGCAAAAATAGTCATGTGGTTTGTGAGATTCCGAACCTTTCCTAGATAAAAATTGATCTCTCGAATTTTTTTTAAGAGTCGTGTTGATAAATGTATAGGGATTAGGGAGAGTTCTTAGATGTGCTTAGAAAGGAGTAGAAAAAGGGTTATTGGAGACAAATGCCGCGGTTTAAATTGTTTATACACTTTGGTCATTGAAAATATTATAGTAGTATAGATGAATTCCTAGTGATCCCAATTCACCCATAGGGAACAATCTTTTACAACGGGGACATGTTTGATAACAATTATGTTCCTAGAAATAATTTCTGAGCAGAAATTATTTTTCTAATTCTGTTCTCGAAAACAAAGAAGCAGTTTTTTTTTTTGCTTCTTGTTTTTATTTTAAATCTGTTCCCTCGTTACTGATCTGTTCATGGGAGCAAAAAATTTAACTAATGTTACCAACAGATTTCTGTTCTCGAAAATAGAAGTACGTGAATTGGAGAAATAAGAGTGTTACCAAATAAGTCCTAGGTGGCCAAAAGAAGAGTACTGATCTTTTTGTAACGTGGTCCATGCGTGGAAATTAGCAAATTATGCCAAGATATCAAAGTGTGGGATGTCTAGGTTTCTTATCGTATGAGAATTAATAGTACTCTATTTATAAGCATGAAAGCTGATAATACTTATTATGCGATCGAGACTTGTTAGCTCGAAATAGAGCAATATGTAAATGGGTTCAATGGATTTGATAAAGCATCAAAATCCAAAACTAACAACAAAACCGAGGAATTATCATTTTAAACCCGATTTTTTTAATTGGAATTTCAAAAACACGAAATTCAAAGGAAGAAAAGGAATTTGACCAAAAAATTATTGATGTTATTCTTTTATTGTCTTATGAACCTAGTAAAAAGAGTCTTTCTCGTACTTGTTCCAAGTTTAATTTAATTTCATGAAAGTATTATTTTATTTCCCTGCTATTTAATTAAAAGGCCGAGGGGTTCTCTTTCTCCCTTGTTGGAATTGGTGAATACTTCGAGGACTCTTGTTTCTCACACCAGGCACGCTCACGTGAGCTTAGAGAAATCGAAGTATAAACCAACGATATAGGACCATTGCGCTCGCTTCTTGGTGAGCAAACAACTGCCTCACTTGTTAGTGAGCGAGCGGGGCCTCAGGGGCAGCGCCCCCGAAACAATATCGGGTTTAGATTTTTATTTAAGTAGACGCGTTTATTGTGGAATTAAAGAGTTTTCTGATAGATTAAGATTTTAGGCTCATTATTTTTAAGTTATATATATTGTACTCGTATGAGAAATCATTGTAACAAGTGAAAAAATATAATGGAATCCCTTTACAGGATGTAGCCCTATTATGGGATGAACCTGAGTAATCTCATATGTCATCAATCTTTTATCTTCTGTGTGATTGTATTGATATTCGTTTTCGGATAAATTCCGTCATCCCTAACTCAAAAACAGAAAAGAGTCGACAAATTCAAATTTCAGATTTTTTTTTTTGCAGTGTTCAATGAACATGCAGTTCATTGGGGGAAAAAAAGAAACTATTATTAGATGGCCCTATTTTTATTTACACCCTTGGGTTCTAGTGTTAGGTGGCCTATCTTAAGGTCCTCGGTGCAGTTGAGTGCTGATCTCCTCAAGAAAATTGTCAAGGGGAGTCACGTCAGGAACGTTGTCATAGATTCGAAAAGTGTGAAAGAGGTAATGGTCATGTGCTATAACCGTTTGGCAGACAATTTGGGCCTCGCATTTGCTGTCACTGCTGGTATCAGGGACTCGTTGTGGTCCCGTGATAAGGGTCAACGACATATGTTCTTTGGAGGAAGCTGAGGTTTTAGGTTTTTGAGGCGGCGAGAGCGACAACCTGTTAAAGGAACTTCACTTTTTGAGAAGCTGCGCGGAGTTTCTACATTCACCGTTAGCGTCGAGTGTTTGCAGGTGTTGGAGTGCTTGGGGCTTGTTGTGGACACCCATGTAGGGAACCACACCTCATGCCCATCATTATTAACTACTAAGCAGTTATCCATGTTCAATTTTTTTTTTGTTTAAAAAGACACTTTTTTCTTTTGAGAAAGATAAGATATCTTTTTTTCTCTCTCTTACAACTCACGTTAGTTATCGACGAAAAGAGAACGATGACACACAACGCTTTCCTTCTTCATTGTTGATCTGCGATTGAAGTGTGGAATCTCTTCGAATTGCGAAACGGCTCTTAATCCATGGCAATTACGGTACGTCCCTTGTGTGATGTATTGTTCGATTAGTGATGTAAGTTAGGTTAGGGCATGTTCTTCCGCATGTGTTTCGTTGAGAACTGAGGAATTAGTTTCCCCTTCATTGGTATCAGAGCTTGTTAACTTGCTTTCCTGATTGCACAACCTTGTTTGCATTGATTCTCTTCATCGAATTTGAAAATTCTTCAACACAATTTTTCGAAGTTACTATTCATGGGGTTTTCTTGTCTTAAATGAAAGAATTTTTTTTATTCGATCGATTCGAAGTGCTCGTTGATACGAGAATTTTGAATTATTATAGGTCTTGAATGGAGGTTGGATGTAGCCGCGGCGATGGTTGGAAGCCGCTGGTCACCAACGGCGGTTTCACAAAAAAAAAAAAAAAGTGGCCGAGGCTATGAGCCTGCGACTTAGGCTGCGAGCACATGGCCTAGGCCATTAGCCAAGGCCATGGAACGCGGCTGCGTGCCCATGGCCTCTATGGCCTTGGCCATTGGCTGAGGCCATGGGCACGTGGCCTAGGCCATTGGCCGAGGACATGGGACGCGGCCCAGGCCATTGATCGAGGCCATAGGCTCGTGGCCAAGGCCATGGGCACGCGGCCCAGGCCACGGACGGGCGGGCCTAGCTTGCGGGATAGTTTGACCGTTGACCATTTGACTCGTTGACCCGTTGACTGTTGATCCTTGACCGTTGACCAAAAAAAAGAGTCAATCTAGAGGTGCTTATATGTTTTTACTTTGGGTGTATTTTATTATGATATGTTCGTAATTATTCTGTGATGATAGATTTTAGTAATCCATATTATTCCACATTTGTTGTAGGAACAATATTATCGAGACCAAGGTCTAGTAGAGAATGGTATGTGCGTAATGTGAAAACACCTATAAGGAGAAGTACATGTCGGCTAAGGTGAGCACTTAATACGAAGATTGAGGAGTTGCACACTTATAGATGAGATAACAATAGTGATATTATATCTCATGCAAAGACGATTAACAAGATGATCCAAGAGATCATATAGAAAGGGCAAGAAATAAATGCTGAGAGTGTATTTTATGCACTAAGAAACACCATAACCATGTACCTTCAAAGTCAATCTCTTCCACCCCATATGAGCTGTGGACAGGTCGAAAACCTAATATAAGCTTTCTTAAATTTTGGGGTTGTACTGCTTATATTCATGTGTTCTTTCATAAATATGAAAAATTAGGACCTAGAGATAAAAAGAGTATTTTCATAATATACTCAAAATACTCAAAAGAGTATGTGTTTATAGGCGAGCAAGAAAGCGAAAGTATGACTGAATTTGAATCTCAGGATGTCACATTCTTAGAAAATGAATTTTCAAGAAAGGGTGAAATAGGTGAAAATTATTCCCTATTTGAGATCTTGGATCAAGATAATGGGATAGATAGAAATCATGATCCAAGTGGAAGCAATGTGAGAACTGAGAAATTAAATACGAATCAGTCTCAATTGTAGCCACTTGACGGGACAATGTTATTATCTGATCCGAATGGGAGCGTAATGGAGAATGAAGTGCCTAGGGTACAAGCCTCTTCAAGATGAACAAGTCGTAAAAGTATTCCTCGTCGACGCTTTGAGATTGAAGGGGAAGCTTTTATAGTCACTCTACAAGATGAGAATAAGTCAAGAAATGTAAAAGAGGCTCTATCTTGCCCTGATAAGGAAATGCAGATGAAGACAATGGAAGAAGAAATGGAATCAATGAGATTGAACCAAGTTTGGGAAATGATTAATATTCTAAAAGGACACAGAGCCATAGGAAACAAATGGGTTCTCAAAATAAAACATAAAGTTGATGGCTCAATTGAGAGATATAAGGCTTGCCTTATGGCGAAGGGGTTATAACCAACAAGAAAGAATCGATTATGGGGATACATTTTCTTCTATGGTAAGATTTATCTTAATTCGTCTTATCCTGACAATAGTGGTCAGCTTGGATCTTGAATTACATCAAATAGATGTAAAGACTGCTTTCTCAATGGAGTTTTAGAAGAAGAAATTTACATGAAATAACCTGTTGAGTTTGTCACTAAAGGCTAAGAACATAAAGTATGTCGACTTTCAAGATCGATAGATGGCCTCAACCAGTCTTTAAGACAATGGTATATACGCTTTCATAATGCCATAATGCCATATCATTTTGAAATGATTAATGAAGATAATTATGTATATATAAAAAGATCCAAAGGTCATTTTGTGATTTTTTTTATTATACGTTGATGATATACTGATTGCTGGAAGTAATATGGAGCTTGTCAAGACAGTCAAAAGTTGGCTATCTTCTAATTTTGAAATGAAAG
Organism: Psidium friedrichsthalianum; assembly: GCA_019149425.1. NCBI lineage: Eukaryota > Viridiplantae > Streptophyta > Magnoliopsida > Myrtales > Myrtaceae > Psidium > Psidium friedrichsthalianum. The sequence goes on from JAGVVM010001669.1 coordinate 14,133, forward strand.
ACATGGGTGAAGTTACGTACATCCTTGGAGTTAAGACTTCAAGAGATTGTTGGAGAAAGTTGTTATCTCTTTCGCAAGAGATTTACTTAAATAAAGTTCTTGAACGATTTCATATGCAAGGTAGTAAATTCATTGATACTGCTATTGCAAAAGATGAAGGTTTGAGCTGCAAAATGTATCCTAAGACTCCACAAGAACAAGAAAAATGAAAATAGTTCCTTATGTGAGTGTCGTTGGAAGCTTAATGTATACTATGATGTATATTAGACCTGATATTTGTTATGCAGTTAAATTGGTGAGTAGATGCCAATCCAATCTAGGTCAAGCGCATTAGATTGCTGTTAAAAAAAAATCCTTAGGAATCTGAAAGCTACTGCTGATTATGCGCTGAGTTATCAAGGAAGTAATTTGTACCTTAAGGGTTACACTGATGTTGATTGGGGAGGAGATTTAGATGAGAGAAAATCTACCTCTAGAAATGTGTTCTTACTAAATAATGGCGCCATATCATGGAGCAGTAAGAAGTAAAAGTGTATAACTTTATCAACTATGAAAGCCGAGTTTGTGGCTTTGTTAGCAACAACGCAAGAAGGTATTTGGCTTAGGAGATTTTTGGATCATTTAGGTGTCACTGATAAGACTGCAAATCTAATTTTGATATACTGTAATAGCGAAGCAGCAATAGCTTACACTAAAGATCCCAAGTTTCATTGTAAGACAAAGTATATAGATATTAAGTATAACTATGTTAAAGATGTAGTTGCACGAAAGGATATGAATGTACAGTATATATCTACGCATAAAATGTTAGCAAATCCGATGATGAAACCGATTCCTAGAGATGTTTTTTATTGTCATGTGAAATCTCTTAGAATGTAATATACAGCGTAGAATGTAATATACTGCATATTGTAATTTCCCTCAATGTTCACAGTTAATGAAGATTGCAGTTATTGCCTATAAATTTTCGTAACATTTATGAATAATGAAGCTGTGCTTTATGTTGAGTAGGGCATATTAGACATATGAGAGATTAGCTCACTCACATGGGTGATCGCTTCTATTCACTTTGTGTTGAATAGAGATGAGAAGAAATTTAAGCTTATTAGCTAGATGATAATGAAAGCTCGATCTTAAATATATGTGTCGCCTTAACAAATGTTGAGATGAGGACTCAATATTTATCATGTCCGAAAGTGAAATAACCCATATATTTCACTTTATCTATCTTTATTGCCAAATGTGAGTTCTGATGGATACTTTTGAGTAGAGTAGTTACATGAACTCAAGTTAGACATTGAGTGTGTCTAAACTATCATCTATACGATATTGAATGAACAGGCATACGCTCCATAGGGAATGAGAAAATACCATAATACGTATTTCATATTACGTATGCAGAAATCGACCAAGAAGAGTTGTCAAAAGTTTAGATCTCAACTTTATAAGCCGTGTGAGACTCTCGAGGATAAGAATCCCTCATTTAATGCCGTTATGACTCTTCGTTATTCTCAAGATCTCTATTTAGTGTTTGTTATCTTAGAGTATTGCCGACGGTCATGTATTAATTTGACCTAATGGGACATTACTAGAAAAGAAAGCTGAATTGAGATTGAGAGGTCTAATGGAAGAGGAAGATCGATTTAGAGTTTTAAGTCACACTATAGATTTATGTTCACAGACCGATCAGTTATGATTATTTAGTATGATCATAACAATGAATATAACATATCATGCTCAAATGAGATCGAGAGAAAGATATGTATGTGACTGATCGATCTAGGGTACAGCATACGAAAATTTATTTTTGATCATGTGCAAACTTTGAGATGTCATATACTCCCAAAGGATGTACGACAACGAGCTCTCAGTGTATGCTGGTCGCACGAATTATTATCAATATGAACTTTGCAAAGAAGAGAGAGTTATGTTTAGCCCTCCATGGACGAGTGAGAGTTATTAGTCCTTAATGGGCTAGTGGAAGCTATTTGCCTTACATGAGCGAGTGGAAGATGAAGGTATATGGGATTTATGGTATGCCACCCATGTAGTCAAACACACACACCCATGGATAACTGTCAAGGCAATTACACATTTTGAAAAGGAAATCACGTTCTTTTTTTTAGGGTGGGATGATATCTTCTTTTCTCTCACTCCAGAAAAAAGAACGTCAGTTATCTACAATGTTTCTCTCTCAACGACGCTTATAGAACTCTCCCAAGACTCTCTCGACGACGCTCTTTCATTGAAGCGTTCCCGATGCAAAGTCGACTCTTAATCCGTGGAAATTAAGGTACGCTTCAATTCCATGACGTATTTTTCGATCGGTGCATCAATTATTTGGGCATGCTTTTCCGTAAAAAATTTTTCGGGAATTAGATTTTCCCTTCAAGGGCCCACAAGCCCTTGCCTAGTGGCCAAGAAGGGTTGCAACATCCCTCGCCCAATGCCAGTGAGGGTCGCTAGCTTTCAATGAAAAAAAAAAAGAAGGAAGTAAAGAAAAGAAAAAAGAGAGAGAAGAAGAAAAAAGCAAAATATCATAAAAGATGTATATGTTAGTATCGATCATGTCACGTAGGACAATTGGCCTTTTTTTTTTTTTAGATTGGTCTTCGCATCAATGATTTCTAACCAAAATTGACCAGATGGACTTTATTGGCACAAATGCAAAAGTTTAGGGCTGAATTGATATTAATGCAATAATTTTATGACATTTTTGACATTTTTATATGAGGATTACGATGTCGGATGCGGTCCAATTGATTAAATATTCACTTTTTGTCGCACTAACTTGTTTATCAATTTTTATGTCTTGACTTTCCCTAATTTATCCTAAAGATGTGAGTTTTTTGGTAATATGTCATACTACTGCCTTCTCATAGGAGGCTGCTAAGAGTCCATCGAAAATTACAATTCAATAAAAAAAAACGATTATAAATTACCTATCTTTTTTAACTTAGACGGTGTCCCTTTAAGTGAAATAATTTTCTACGAATTTAGATTTTTGAACTTTTATATGTTTAAACCACTAGGTCACTCTTCTCAATTGACAATGAGGAGGTAAGGGGAAGGTGGGGATTAATTCCCACCTTCGAGAGGGGTTGGAGTAGAGATGCGTGAGGATGGAACAAGGTTTCGCAACCTGCACACACACTTTAAGCTTGTAAAATAGAATAGGACCAGATAAAAAAAAAAACTTTCATACATTTTATTAGCTGAAAGTTATCAATCAATTTCCTCAATTGAGAAGGGAAAAATATTCTTTTAAAAATGATTTTTTGGATAGTCTTTTCAATTATTATGAGATTTTCCTCGAAAACAAACACATCATTAGTTTTAAATTCATAATAATCACAACCGACGAGTAATTAAAATTTTTTTTTACATGAAAGTATTTACTCAATCAAATTAATCAAGTGAGTACGCGGGCATTCTTCACCTAATTAAAGTCGGCGTTTATCCCTCAAAACTAGAGGAGCGTTGTCTAATTCACTATCCCATTTGTCTTGACCGGTCAATAGGGAAGATACGCTTTGACTTCGGATGTGGCCCAAGCCCACCATCTTTGCATTGGATCTTCTTCACGAGGCCCAGATCATTTGGGAGACTTGCCTAACCCCTTCCCTTATTTCCCGCCATCCCCCAGTTTCATGTTAATCCCAAATTCGTTAATCAACTAACTAAACCAACCGACAAGAACACCAAACATATGAAAGACCGGAATTGATTGATCGCCCGGAAAAACAAACAAGGCAGAAGCACGGCCCGGTTGCTTTTCAAGTTCGCGAAAAACTACGCTAGACGTTTCGTCCAGGTTCGGAGAATCCCATATTTCTCAATTCTGGTTGATTGGGAATAGCACTCAACGTACACCGGCACGGCATTCAACAATTCTTTGACTAGCAACCATCTCTCATGGTGATGCAACGTTTCTCTTGAGCATCTTTTCGCGCTCGCCTTTTCTTTTTCCCTCTGTCGTAAATGTTGGCCGATACATGTGGATGTGGTGCAGTTCATTACAGAATGCAATGCCTCCTCCATCATTACACTGTCGATGGCGAATTTAAAAGTTTTTGGAGTCCTAGGATTTCTGATGAACCCAGACGATTTTCTGAAGTGCTGGAAGGTGGAGCTTACCGCCTTTCATCATGAAAAGTGGTTGAGTTGCCGAAAGGACATGTGGCTCTCTGGTCTTTTTAAGGTTGCTTTCCTGAGACAAGCATCATCATGCTTCTCATGAGAATGCATGTTGCTTACTGCCTGTAATCACATGATTCACGTATCTGAAACTACTCTAATTTATAGTGCGAATGATTGCAGTAAATAGCAAGCATTGCTTCTAACATTCCTTTCCAGTGCAAAGCTATGCTCCCGATTCACACCCAGGGCAATGATTGCCAGAGATGTTTTGGACTCGTACTTGACAACTAGAGCACGGTGAATGTCACTCCCTCCTTCTTTTCGGCGACGCCGCGTTTTAATTTGTAACTTATCCAACTTGGTCACATGTGCATCTCCTGCTGCCTCGTAAGTCATAGTTCGGCTTTCGTGCTTTGTTGTGATTCATTCTGGCTAATGATAGGAGCGCAAGAATTCGAATCCCACCACGGTCTCGAGCCGATCCGATCCAACAAAAAAAGGTGCCTCTGTTTGTTGGTTGGTTTCGGAATGACTATGCCCAAAGGTATGGCATCTTGTATCCTGCTTGTTCTTCTAATCCTAGAAAGCAGTGAGAGGTACTTTAGATGGGCATGTATGGCATATTCATCCTCCTCTCTTACCTGCTCATGCCCCAATTATCAAAGTCAAGACAGTGAAGTAGTCCTCACATGACTTTTATCAGCTCCACAATCTTTTGTCCCCCCTCTCTCTCTCTCAAAGTCCTCTTGTGCCTAACCGGTCCCTGGCCAAATTTTCATTCAGACTTTGAACTGTGAAATACAGGTATAGGAACACCGTTCTTCCCGAAGGAAGCGTGGTCCCAAGCCCCCTAAACATCTCACTTACAAGTCGTACCCAGAATCATCCCGAAGCGAACAGTATCCGAACGGCATGGCATCGGGTATTATTACCATTAGGCTTGAACCAAAACTGCTACGTCATATTCTGTAAGTGGACAATCGAATTGGTTTGGTCGGTCATGCCAAGAAGAAATTTTGAGGGAGCCTGATACATGTATTGACACCTTCATAGACGATCGTAAGTGCAGCTTCCGCTTGGTATTACGGTTTGTGTTTCAGCAAATCTGATGACAAGATTTTGCATCCGCGCACAGTTTCGCCCTGACAACAACGTGAAGACGATGTGAAAAGACAAATTTAAGGTATTGTCATGATGACTAGCTTGATTATATTGTTGAAAGCATGTCCTACATCTTTATCCGCACTCCCCAACTTTCTGCAATTGATTGTTCCTTGCATATCTAAGACAGTATCCAAATAAAAACACGAGAGACAAGGAATCCATTTCGTTAGCACTCATCGACCATGTTGTGAAGTTGAGTGGAGTACGGCTTTCATGCCGAATGCTAGTGCTATTTTACTGGTATGCAACCAGCAAGAATTTTTTGGTTGCGCATGTCAGTTCGAAACTGTGAGCGTGAACTTTGCGCCGATGGGTCCCGAAAATTTTATGCGGGCCGCTGAGAGCGTCCTTATGATACCACATATTAGCCGGACTTATCTACTTCAACTGGATGAGCTCGGACGAAGAAAAAGAAATCTTAACCTGGTCCGATCTCTACTTGATCGTCAGCCACCGCTTCCAATGAATTGGCTCATGTGCCCCAAAAACTCATCTAATGACCATTACCCATTACTGAAACAGCTCGACTTGGTGGTTACATTATTCATTCTAGGACATAATGTTTTGATTAAAGGCATCAGAATGTACTGTTGATGGTATGCTAGCAAGCAACAGCAGGTGGACCAGAGAGAACACACTAGTGCTCATCAAGATTCCTCATTAGGTTGGGCGGTCAAGAAGTTTCTGGCAGCAAAGAGAGGAAAAAGAAAAGGGCTCTCAATGATAGTTATATGTTATTAGGATTTACATTCTTTTCCCTTGATTCTCAGTTCTCACAAAACATACTTTTCAAAATAGGACCTAGTTTTGAAAACTTTGCAAATTCTTTGCCCCCACCCGATTACGTCGCGACCTCGTGAAAGAACCGGGCGGACTGTATTATTGCAGACAGATCAACTGTGTTTGAGTAATACGTCGCGAGGTTGCTGACAAATCAAGCTAGTTCGATTGTCACGACATCTTTGCGAGGGCACAGTGCATTGCTATGTGACTGGTGCTTTCGGTAAAACCCATACCCAAAATGATCTTATCTGGATCCCTTTTTCCCTGGTGTTAGATCCAGACATGGATAGTGGGTGTTTGGTCTTCTGCTGAGCAAAGTTAAGGAGTTGAATACAAAGTGGACACAGCTATCCTGTCACATTGCGTAGATGAAATGGTTGCTTTTTGTTCTGATTCATTTGCCTTTTCTATGGTCATCAAGGTTCTGAAGTTGACTCTGATTTTTATCAGTTTGACTACTTAATCTGCAATTATTCATGAGCCTCGGTTCCCCAATATTATTTGGCAACATTACAGTAATAAAAACTTTCAACTCAGAAAACACAACTGCAATGAAAACCAGAAACTTCTCAAAACTTGAACTTAAAATCAAAGACCCGATGCACTTGACTAGATCATCAGAAGTCTACGGCAACGCTAGCAATTTTATCATGGTCATTCAGCCGGAGATGCCTCGGATGCGTAGATTTTAGCAACTAATGGTTTCCATAATTAGGATAATATGATACAGTTTGGGTATGGAATAACTTCAAGTCAACTACAAAGCTCAGCTTTCTATATAGCATTTTTCGTCATCCATTAGTATGTTGACTGTATGAATTCCCTAGTCCTTAAAAAGCTTTCATTTCGAATTTTTTCCGGTGAACATCAGCAACTATGCTCTCATCTATGCTTAAGATCCTAGGGGGATTAGGGTAAAAACCTTGGGGTTGCAAACTTAGGTTGATGCGGACGTTCAATCGAGCTGCTTCTCATCAGTCACAAGCACCGGTATCAAAACCGTACCATCGGAAGTTGTGACAATCTCCGAGGTATACAGTCACCATCGGCCGATGCAAAATACAAAGCGGAGGAAATCGGAGAAACCATCTGAACTTAGATGATGCCATAAAAACAACAGATGCTTAGGTACTATATTTTCGGTCTACTTCTATATACCATGGCCGTTTAGCATTCTCTCTCTTACGGCAAAATGCTACTCCGACCCCTAGAAACTGATTCACAAAGAAAAATCACGAAGTTGAGAATCGTTGGAACTGCCCGTTTTTGTAGACATACCGATAGTTTGGCAAGACAACGGGCAGGGCATTCCGAGTTTGCAAGTGATGTCTGAGATTCAGAAATTCATTCCTTTTATTGTCATGTCATACAACTGAAGCGATCAAGGGTTCAATGCTTTTTACCCAGATCAAGATGTGTAGAGATTAATGCTTTCGACATGCCAACTAATATTTATTCGTCCTCCACAGTCTTTTGCTCCCACTTTCGCCGAGGGAATTGCAAGAATCCAATACCAAAAAAAACCTGCAAAAGAAATGCGCAAAACACATAACACTTGACCTGAATGAAAAAAGTTCAGGTGGCATCATCAAGGTCATCACTCATCACCCAACAGAATATTGTTTCATCGACACCGTCGCTCAAGCCGGTCGAAACCTTTGCCTACAAGACTGGCAAGTGATCTCCATGCACGTTTGAGTCGATCTGCCGCGTCGCCCGCTCCTTCATCCTCTCTGCCCTATCCACCTCCTCCCTCGCCCTCTCCCACATGTGCCTTGCCCGCGAGAACTCTGACTGCGCCAGCTCCATCTCCCGCCTCGTAGATCCCCACTCGCCTCGGCGTACGCTTTTCTATCGCAGCGAGCCGGATTGCCTCCGCCGCCTCCCACTTCAAGGCCTTGACTTATTCGTCTCCGCTTCATGTCGCCTGGGACGACAGAGTTAGGAGGCGGGGGCGGATCGCGGCGGAGGCTGATCGATAGTTGACAAAGTCGAGCGAGGGGGCTAATTTCGTACGGATCGGACGTGGCCGACCGACGCCTTGATGAGGAACACGACGGGTGGAAGGCATGTTTGATGAGGAAGCGGTGGAATGTGGAGCAGGAAGGAGCTGGAGTTCCTTTTGGTCATCGTCTTCCATTGATGAAGAAAGGGAGAGGTTAAGTACAAAGAGAAACCACTGTGGGCTTGGCGGACTGGGCGTCTATATATAAGCAGGTCACACAGGCCATTTTTACTATTTTGTCCATGGTCACCATGCAAATGGCTTAATCAACTTTAGAAGTCCCCCGTCGCCAGCTAGCGTGTTCCAGTGAAATTAAAAGCTGGCCATATTTAAGTCGGCACTAATTTATGCGAGAACCGCTATATACAAAAACACTAGACTCGCGACTGAATGGGGTAAAAAAATCAATTCAAATTAACTCATTTAATCTTTTTAATATATTTTCATGCAATAATAATCTAGTGATGCATACTTGACTTATATTGTTAAAACACTTATATATTTAATCAAATTTAGAAAAATTCATACTCTAAACTGAGTTAAAAAAAATAGAGTAAGCGACCACGAGATCAAGAGAGGATAAAAGAGAGTCATAAAGGTGGGATGAATTTAAGTAAGTTATGAACCTATTTAACAACTAATTTATTTTAAGCTTTACCCATTGTAAATCTATTTATTGAATATTGTTGTTCCGCTAGAACTAACATTAGAAGGGGTGAAAAGGTTTTGCGAATCGAACTTAATAATTAATGCAGAAGATAAAATAAACAAGTTAGGACAGATGCGAGAGTATTTAACAGAAATTATGTAGCACTCTACTAAAATAGTTAATAGAGACAATTAAAAAAAGTAGAAGACGATGTACAAGAAATTATAAGGTTCGACTTTTGAAACCCTACGTTCACTCTTCCACATGAATAGCCTACTAGCTGGATTCCACCTAAATAATCAAATAAGAGATTATAGAAAAATATGTTAGCTGAATACAAGCACTTCCAACAGAAGCGAGTGCTTTGCCTCTATTAAGGCTATCTCACTCAACACACTTGACTATATATATATATATATACCTCTCACAAGATTTTCAATGTACATTCAAGTGCATAATTTTAACAAGGACAAGTTCTCTTGATAAGGATTTTGTACTCTTGATCGTCTCCAACTGTCTTCAAACTTGGTGGCTGAGCCGCATATAGCTCTCGTCTTCCAATGCTTCCCTTTGGAAAGAACCACACAGAGAATCAATTACCATGAAGAAACCGTGTAGTTGATTATTGAATAAGGAACACAAGTCGATGAGGTGAGAGTAATCTGAGATTGAAAGGATTTGCTCTCCATACAATCAAATCCTAGACTCCTTATCTTAAACTTCTATAAAAAGGAAAATTATCTATGGACAATTGACAATTAAGAATTCTCATAAGGGAATTAGTAAGAAGTATATTTGAGATTGTCAATCAATCAAGTTAACTTAAAAATGCAATCCTAACCAGATAATTCAATGTTAATGGGGAAATTCAAACTGCTTAAACATATAAGAATGAGATTCAATAAACAATGAGGATTAGATAAAAGTTCGAATATATCTCTCCTAGGAAAACTCGTATGAGTTTGCATTTGCCATAAATCGTGCATGGCTTCTATCAAGATAAAAGCATTAAACATATTAAGTACAACAGATGTAAGATATATTTGTAGTAAATCCTTAAGTATAAATCAAAGTCTTTTCAACTAAATTAAAATAGTTTTGTTTCCGTCAAAATCAAATATAAGTTCCTAACAAATATAACTAACACTACACAACACCCAAATATATCAAATATAGATTAAGAATTCGGTCTATTATCCATTTTGATAGGTATAACAAACACAATAAACATGAGATCCGAAGATACCTACGATTAGGAGGAGTTTCCTCGAGTAAATACAGTACGCATTATTAGAGTGTGATGCATACTCCCCATAAACAGTAAATCACATAGCCTCACTCTATTTTATTGGTAAGTTGGGTTTGGACTTATGAATAGTTTATTGCTATAATCACATATATATATATATACATATATATATCATTTTTCGCTTATAATTGATTAATGTAACAGAGAAGTAGAAGCCTATCATAGCGAAATCATCTGCCGGGTATGACTCTAGTTTAAGGACGAACGAAGTATAAATTTATGTCTCGATTTTTCTTTCTCGCTTTTACACTCTATTTCGTGGTGATTTGTGCACCGAACTCTGATGTGTCAACAAGTAGTGATCCGATTTTTTGCGATGGATGAAACGCAGGACAGTAAAACTGAATATCAGCTACTTCAGTTTACTGTACACACGTGGGGGGTTAAGAATTTGGTAATATCTAGGGGTTCAAGCGGAACGTGCGAGGTTGTTTTGGGTTTAAGAGAAGTGGAGAAGAAGGGGTAGAGAATTCCGTTATTTTTTGAAGAGACATGGGGGATGGCGCACATAACGGATTGCGTTTTGGGCCATTGAGTAGTAGCTTTTGGATTCTCGGAAAGCGTTTGTATCTTCGCCTTTTTTTTCTCTCTTTGCCTTTCCTTTGTGGATAATTTATTAATTATTGAGCTTTTCGCTTTTCCTTGGAGGGAGATGAGGATCGATCGAGGGGGATGAGCGAGGCTTCGTGGGACGTTGTAATAATTACGCTCGCACGTGCGTGGTGCCCTGGTGGAACGAGTTTATTATAAGGATATAATAACATTAATAACCCATAAATTTTGATCCAATATATAATATAATCCATGAATTTTTAATTAGATAAATATATCTCTAAATTTTAACCTAATTTTAATATGATCCCTAAAATTTTAATTTGATTAATATAGTCCTTGAATTTTTTAAATATGTTCGACTTAATCTTTAAACTTGAATTAATATAAAGATTACATTGAACATTTTCACATAGTTCATGTTGCAAAAATTCATGAATCATATTGATCAAATCGAAAGTTCAAGATTACATTACATATTGAATTAAAGTTCGTGGATCATATTGATCTAATTAAAAGTTTAAGGACTACATTATATATTAATTAGAGTTCAGGATCGTTTTTGTTATTTTTCTCTTTATAAAACTTTGAGGAGTTTTTGGGCTTTTTTTTTTTTGGGGGAAAAGGTGTTTTTAATTTTTGTAGGCAACGAAATGAAAAAGACTTTATGGTGGGGCCCGATGTTGTCGGCCCTCGGTACAAAAAGCAAAGCTCCGACTTTTGGATGCGAGCAGCCCACGACCCGGGCAGATTGGCACGTGGGACGGGCACAGTGAGGAGTGTGGCTGACTATGATTGTGGGTACGACTCTCACCACTTGGACCGCTCATTTCTTGCGGGGCCCTCTCGTACGTAGGTAGCCATTTTCCTTAGTTTCCATTTGGATCACGATGCATTCTCGGCGGGACAAGTTCATAAATCCGTAGATGTTTCTGATTTCGTTACTGTAGTCCTAAATTTTTACGTGAATTATTAATACAGATTTTGCGATCCACAAGTTTATCCACGTCAATATGCTACATAGGACGTGTAGTGATGACTGGACTCCACGTCCGCAATTTCTAGAAATGATAGGCCGAAAGGATTATATTGAAATTTTGTATGAAAATATATGATTGCATCGACAAAGTTGAAAATCGCCATCGGTCTTGATGAGCGGCCAGGCTTTTGGTCTGGCGACAAGAGTGGAGAGTTCGTGGATGGATTGGGTCAGGGTCTGATCTCTATAAATGAAGAATCTTATCTTTGTTTTTCTTTTTTCAAGTCTACGATAACCAGTCACATAAGAAGATGTGCCTTTTTCGTTGGAAATATAAAGTTTAGTTTACGATCTCTTTGAATTTTTACGCATTTTTTAAATTTTATGACGCACATACTTTTTGACTTTAGTCGAATGCGGTGCACCTTGAACATGTGAAGATGGACAAACTTCTCCATTGCGTTTCTAGGGTTGCAAAAAGATGTGCTTTTTCGGCTCCTTAGCCCCCACAAGAGTCAGTCTTTGATGGTCCAGTTGATCGCCCACTTTAATTTAATCCTGGGAGCATGCTCTGCAAGTGCAGCTAGTTCCATTTCTCACATTACTTGCTCCCAATTGGTTGGTAGCTCCACACCACAGTTTAATAGTGATTCGCATCTTTCTTTGTAATTCCTTCAGGAAGATATATACTCGACAGACAGTCCACCCATGATTCACAGCACGTAACAATCTCTTCATAAAAAATAATCCGAGCCCGTATAACGCATTAAACTATATCAAACGACGACACACGACGAAACGGATTTGGCAGATCCAAGCTAAGAAGCAAAGGATGAGGAAGCAAAGTATGCAACTTCTGACCACATGAATAGGTGGTGATCGCTCCTGCGCTCCCTCAGGCACTAACGATTCGAGATTTATGATCCCAAACGCGAAATCCAGTTTTACAGTCCTGGTGCTCGAAAATGGCAGCAGCTCACCTAACGGTTGAATGCTTGGTAATTACAATTCTTGGCGTCTTACGAGCTAAAAGGCTTTGGCACATATCAGCCAAATCATGATAGAATATAAGTCTTAATCATCATGACCACATGCCCAAATCCCTTTCCTGGTTAAGCATGATCTGTCGAATAAAAGAGGAAAAAGTGGAAATTAAGGAGAGCGAAAGGGAAAAAGCTCGCCGGGCCACCCCAAAAAGAAAGCCTCAGCGAGCAGCCCCAAGCTTCCCAAATCTGCAGTGTCGTGCGCTTGTCAGGCACTTTCTTGTATCTGCAGCCTTTTGAAGATACTTCTCACCTCTCAGGTCTCAGACCTTCCCTATATCAGAGATGTCAATGGACCGAGTGAAGTCGCAAATCCGAATCACAGATTCCCATGCATAATGCAAGCGATCCCATTATGAGATCATGTTGCTCAAAGGCAATTTCCCATTTGAATTAGCTGAAACATCCAAATAACCTGACTTTCTTTAACTATCTAGCCGTCCTCATCCCATGGTATTTCGTTGCGATAGCTAATCGACCTCTTAGCTACTCTTATCGCAAGGGAAGACAGGAATGAAACATATGACCTCTCTCAGATCTTGAGAATGGAACCATCACAAGGACCGATGCTTGTCACAACCATAAAATTTCAGCCAAATCACAACTTTTGCATCAATAGAAGCGCTACCATTACTATCCTCTCTACGATTTGAGCTAACTATTATCCAAAACGGTCGGAGAAAATGAAAAAGAAATGAGAAAGAAAAAAGTCAGCTAAACATGATTGTTTAGTTCCCCTAACCTTTCGTTAATATTACTGAACCCATGTAAACTTGTAATTTCTAAACCTACAAATCATGCTACATGTGAAGCCTTCAAGAGTTAATGCAAAAGAAAAAGGCAAAGAAAAAAGGAAAAAAAAAAGTTATACTACATAAAGGTAAAACTGCAATTCTGATTTTCTTCTTCTACTTGTGTGTGAAGGCTGTGTCGCAAGTTTTTTTTTTTTTTTGGTTGGAGTGTCGCAAGTTGAATGCTCCTCGAAATAGGTCAAAAGTTTTCTGACAAAGTTACTTTAGGTGAAACACGTAATTTGCACCTTAAATAGAATTAAGTGCATCAAGTTGCTTCCTTAGATCTTCGAGGTCATCAATATATGCTGATCCAGAGGCGGAGCATTCTGAAACTCATCAGCACTAGGAAGTTCTCGAGTTAGCCCTTCAGGAAGAGCATCTGCGGGGAACATAAAGTTAGATGATAATTGCTGAACTAAAGTTGTGAGCACACCAAGAACAGAAAGGAGAGCAGGGTAAGAACATAAAATCTGGAATTCTAACGGCAATTCAGAATTATAGAGCACAGCCAACAATTGAATATACACTAAAGCGAGAATTCCAGAAGATGCCAACTTTTCTGGAGCACTATAGGACCTTCTAAAAAATATGTTCCCTAGAGAATGACAAAACGACATCACAAACATGGAACCCCAAATAATTGGAGAAACGAGGGAGTAAACACTAAAAGATAAATTAACCGACAGGTCGAATGCTCCGCTCAACTACATGTGCATCCAGGCAAGTAGTGTAATGATGCAAAGTGGTTTTCCTTGTTTACATCTGTCACCATTGAAATATAAACTTCTCACACGCAACACTATAAGGCCAGATTTTCCAAAAGGACTGGTCGTAGATGGACTTGAAATGTTCAGTGAACCAGCCATGAGAACTAAACCAAAATAATGAGAACCATCCCATGAAAAGAGAATTACATCATTACCAGCAACGAGAACTTGTACAAGTTTATGTTTAATAACAAGTTTTCCGACAGTGAAACACTTCCTTTAAATAAGAGAGACGAAAGGCACCTGAACTGGCAGCATCCATCCGCTTTGTATCATTATCATCAACAACACTGAAGAGGACAAAAAATTGCAGAAAATCATCAGATCATCAACAACGATGAAGAGAAGAAAAGAAAAGATTACAGAAGAAAACATCGGAATAAAAGAACCTCAAGACACCATAACTAAGTCCTAGAAAGAGAATAGCCAAACACATTAGATTGATCATGAAAACTATGGAAGGACGAGTCATTCTGACATGACATGACAACCATTTTTCATGCACAATGTTTAGTTCAAAGGAGGGGTAAGTAGTAACGATTCCAATTCCAATGCATTCCATTTTTTAGGGCAACATCGATAAGTAGAAGACGAGCAAAAACTTATGCTGTTACTACAGGAGGAACCTCTAGAAGTTCCCCCAAAGTAGTCGTATTTTGCAAGAACAGGACTTCCATCTCATATGGTTTTTCCCATAAAAAATGACAAAAGAAAGCGAAAAGATTGTCTCTGTCCTTTCTTTCCTCTTCACTATTTTCTCAAACTGAAAAGGTTCGATGAGGTGTCAGTAACACAGCTTTCTTTTAAAAATAACTTTGTTGGAACTGACGAATACCTTATGTTCCACTCATTATCAGCATGAAGAGGACATTCAACAGCAGACGGTGCCTCAGCCTCCATCTTGGCTTTAGCAGCAGCATCCCTAGCTGCTTTGCAAGCATGTATTCTTTCTGCATGGTAAAAAAATAGAGAACCACATAAATAAATCACATATCAGTGGACAGATTAAGCTGTCGCTAACAAAGGCCGATCAAATTAGTTGCCTGTCGTTCTAGACATGCTGCATTAGCACATTGAGGATTTGGCCTCATTTCCATGGTTGGGAAATAGTCTTTAAGGGAATTGTATCCCTGCAATCATGCAGTAACAACTTTCAGAATTCAGAGAATAAGGAGCATAACCCCAGCATCTATGCACACACGCGTGTCGAGAGAGGGAGAGAATACCAGGTATGGTGAGACATGCCCAAATTAAAGCAAGAACTTTAGTGTATTTTGAACAAGAAGACCAGCAACAACTCCTGAAAATTTGGAGACAGTAAGGTTCAGTGGATGCCACAACACAATTAAAAGGATGAGGAACCTGTTTACCATTGTAGTTGGTAATGATGCAGCACAAACGCCTTCACGTTTAAGTGTACGTTCATCTATTCCAGATGCTACAACCTAAAATAGTCCATGAGATATTATCACCAGGAATTAGAGTTTCTTTAAAGGTCCCCCCCACAACAAGACTAAAAGAGAGAAAGTAATAAGAGGATGCAAACCAGGTTTAACTTCCATGTTATAAATGAACCAAACGTCCATCACATCAAACAAGTCAGACGAAAGGCTAACATCCTTCATACCAGTCAAAAGAATGCACAAGATTCCTGTACTATGTTATATGTATTCTTATAAATGTGGGCTTGCAATCTAGAGTTCCATTCCTCTTCAGATATTTACACACAAATGAGATTTGACTCCAATTAATCCCACAAGAAAAGCACTTGACAGACAGACAACCAGATTCTTATGCAAAAGTTGATTGAGAAGCAGTTCGTTTTCTTACAAGTCATTATGAAAACTATTGTTTCCCATTAAGGAAGGGACAAATCCATATTTCCAATGTGTCAATGAGAGGGAAGAACGATGCATATAAAAGTACATATAGATCTACTTTTAACATTCATCCTCCAGTTTAAACGTTGAATGCTAACTTACAAGAGGAGGAGCACAGGCAAACATGCTGTTTCCCCAGGAATCAGCAATTGGATATGACCAGACACGGCATCTTCAGAGACACCTGCATACATTTCCTCATGAATGAATCTTCCCGAAAATGAGGACATAAAGATCCATTAACATTTCACCACATCAGCACAGTTTATATAAAAACTTCAAGTACAACCAGATTCTTCACACTTCAGCAATGACTTAGAACAATTAGGCATGTCTTCCTTGAAGTTAACTCAGTGGTCAATTCTACAATTAAGATGATGGTGATCATAGCATTCTAAAACCATCTGGAATCTGAAATGCTATCAGTATCTCATTCATTGTGACAAAGCCATCTACCATATATCAACCACACAGGACTATGTGAAACTGCATCAGAACTACACAAAAGAGAAATGGAAGCATTCTTCTCAGCTTCTCAAGCACTTTGTTGCGAACCAGTAATAATCAGAACATCTAAACAAGCTGACCAAATTGTACTTATGTATGTGGTCTGTATAGAGAGAGAGAGAGATGGAAAGTATGTATCACACCAGATTCCATCCATGTCTGATTCAACTCATTGCAAGCCTGTATAACCACAAGATTTTTGATGTCACATAGCCATTGAAAACATTCAATAAAACCATACCAAGATATGAACAATTCGTCATTACATAAATCAAATGAAATCACTCATTAGTTCTAGCCCACCTAAGGCAAAAACTCTACCTGGTTAACAACCATTCTGGCTTCATAGTTATCAACACAGCTTAACACAAGATCCACACCGCTACCTTCTTTGTCTGGACGAAAGAACTTATTCTTCAAACTTGATATGAAGGTTTCAAAGCCTTGCAGTGTTGTTATATTCAATGTATAGCTCTGAAAAAAAAGCAGAAAAGTTGACAATGGAATGGTAAACCAGAACAGATAGAATCAATACTCACATCAGACCCCACAAATTCTACCCGTTTTGCGTGACAAGGATATTCCTAGACCATAGTTTTTGAAACATCAAGTTACCTATAACTTAGCATGGGCCAGTGATAGGAAATCGATGTCAAACTAACCTAACCATCTCTTTAGGTCAGTGATATTTGTGAACAAAAGAAAATCCATATCAACACATCAATGTCCATAGATGTGGCAACTCTATACGATCATCACAAGCTGCATTAAAGACTTTCATGATGCTGGATCAATCTTGCCATTTTGAGAAGAAGTTGGTTTAGATTTCAGAAATGTGTATCTGCCAAGAGACGTGGGTTGACCTCCAACAAGGATGGGGTAAAGTACATACCTCAAGGACAACGTCTGGATTTATGCCTGACAGAGTCTGAACAGCAGCATCGGTCTTTGTCATCCCAACCTAAGAAGGTAAAAGAAAGAAATTTGACTGACCACTGACCAAGCAATACCATTTCAGATACCAACATGAATGCTACATATTGGACAAGCAACTCAGGCCAGCACTACTCTTCTAACAGTTAAAATTGGATCTCATTCTTATAGTTAATTGTTGAAGGTGACGAATTCCTGATTTCATTACATTGATTGTAAAGGGTGAAAAACTTAAGCGCTGTCAGCTACCTGCTCTGGACGGAAAAATAGCCTGTTCATGTTAGCTAACTCGACTGTGTCATAATCATACAGCAAGAGGCGACCTACACCACACCGCGTGAGCATCTCAGCAGCGACACTTCCCACGCCACCAATTCCCTGTAGTTTGAAATGAAGTCAAGAGAAAGGTATAAGCCAGTCAATTCGAACCCTTTTCTTTTATGCACTATGAATAGCTTGTTTATTGCATTTCAAGCTATATTTTCATTGAGGTACAGATTGAAGGAAGAAATAAGTACAGACAACTATAGCAACGGAGTACTCCCGTATCCTTTCATAATTCTCCACAATTCCCATCCTCTGTAGTGCCATGAGCCTACTATAAGGGTTACTGTCTACAACCTCGGCACTCATATCCTGCCAACGGAACAAAAACAGATATCTCCATATCACAATCTCAAAGTTTAGCAACCAGGCAACATAGAGACAATAGGAATAGAGAACCAACAGAATATCACCTTGACTTTCGAGCGACGAACTGGGGCAAATTTTGCAAGCTCAGATAGATGCATCACCCGCGACCTCAGCTACATACCGCACCAAATGAAGGCAAACATATTCAGCGCCTCACTCATTCATTACGAGAAAACAGCTTCATTTCAAGGACCCAAGCTTCTTTGAACTAAGGTTTTCCTCTTTGATCCTCCTCGTTTTCAGAACTATTAAAAGTCAAGAGGCAATGGAAAGCCGAAACAATCAAGTACTCTCTTCCATGTCCACGCGTAGTTTTTCAGGCAATTCAAATAAGCCCTCCAACGTTCAAATTTACACTATCTGGATCTAACACGTCCCATGCGTTTCTAATGTCGGAGAACGTTTTCAAGAGAACATTGGGGATGGATGCTTATCAGAAATCTAATCCTATTCCTTCTCTCGACATCTGATACCATAGATCGCAAGAAAAATCACAAGTAACATCTGACAGGACGAAAGCAACAGAAAACATGTCCGGGCAAAATAATGCAGGCGCAGTTGTGAGCGAGGAAAGCGGAGATCGCGGACGCATGCAGATGAAGCAAAGCTGGAAGTACCTTGTCGATGGAGGCATGGGGAGAAGGATCGGGTAAGGATCGCTCAAGCGATTCAAGATCGTCAAGAAGCTCTTTCAATTCGGTCTCCATTTCCCACCTCCCTCCCTCCCTCACTGTGAAATTGGGAATTGAATCGACGATGCACTGACTGAGAGTCGACTGTCGTAAATGATCCCTTCCTTGCCTGCTTTTATTTACCCAGCACCAGCATGCAACCCCTTTTTGTTTTCGGGGGTGCAGAGCTCGCCAAAAGAAAGGAAAAGACGAAAAAAATAAAAAAAACAGCAAATGTTCTTACAGTGTGATCGGTGAAAGTGAAGATGATGAACAAGGTCTTCGGTTTCGGTAACGGTTCCAATCCATACGGACGATTTTCGCATCTGGGCCTGTAATCTGTCGGCCTTCCAAGGTTTAGAAGCCCAAATGCATCTGGGCCATGGCATGGGCAATCCAAGGCCTCGCTTGGAGAAATTCCCAGGAGAAAACGGGAGAAAGCTGGAAATGGGTTTGGAAAAAAAAAAAAAAAACTTAGAATTCAGCCATTTCATTTGGCTGGTGGCTCTGTCTAAAGGACAGCATTGCTACCACGACAAAACTCGCGGACAGAGGAACGAATGTGGACGCCATCTGCTCTCCAATGTAACGAGTAAGAAGAAAATTCTAACATGATTTTGGGATGCCTAGCTCTCTACAAAGCCTTTTTTGTGGATAATTTGAAAGATTATGTAGACAATAATAGGAAAAAGAACACTTTTAGTTTCAAAAGTTGTGCATGAATATCACTTTAGTATCAAAAATTTCAATCATATCACTTTTTTTTTTGGTAAAGGTAAGAATATATTAGACTACTCAAAGGCGCATACAAAAAACCGTAGCACAAGACCTGTACAAAAACAACCCTCCACCACAAACAACACTAATGTTGCAGGGGGTGCAAGGTTGATGGGGAATTGCGCAAACGGGAAACCGGGCAAGCCACAAAGGAGCCAACAACAGACCGAGCAATGGCCAAACAGAAGCTAACAACAATACAGACCAAGCAAGACAGCTCAAACAAGAACCGACATAGAACACTCCCAAGAGGACAATATACGCCGGTTTCTGTTGTCATCAGCACCTTGCATGGTAAGTGCTTTGTCCTGGACAGCTTTCGTGAGATGCTTCTTCATTGCAAAGATATCCCGAGTCTTGTTCCTAAAAATAATGTGGTTGCGTTCCGTCCAAATCAGATGGCAAAGAGCTGCAAAAGAAAATCTGGCAATGCATTGATGGAGTTGGTGGCCACCGCAGTATTTGATGGCCCAATGAAGGTTTTCCATCCAGGTTCTGTTAGTCCAAGGGAGGCTGCATTTGGCCGCCCAAAACCGAACCAGAGAAGCCGTAACATTACACCCAAAGAAGAGGTGATCAATAGAATTCGGTCTACATCGACAAAAGGGACAGACGCCTTCGGTAATACGACGATAGTTCAGCAATAATACTTGTGTGGGTAACCTGTTTAGAGTAATCAGCCAAAGAAGAAAGGAATAACGGGGGGTGATATGCCGATCCCAGATAAAAGTATGCCACGAAACTTGCCTACCCTTGCGTCGAATATCATCCCAAGCTGAAGAGACTGAGAAGGTCCCCGAGGGATGGCATCTCCAAACGAGTCTGTCACGCCTATTGGGAGTAATGACTGGAGGGAAATCCGACATAGAATTCAGCCGAGATAGGGTCGCTGAGGAAGCAAAAATCCCCTCACAAAATTCGTGAATGGAGGCTTTGCGAGGGATTCTAGAGAGATAAATGTCCCTATCCAAGAAGTGCATGAAAAGAGGCCCCCTCGGGTGCCAAGGATCAAACCAGAATGAAACATTTCCCTCACCAATCCGCCAACTAGCCCGAGCAATGAACAACGGTCTGAGCTCCAAGATTTTCTTCCAAGACCAAGAACAGAAGGTCGGCACCTTCGTCACCCAAAAGTTCTTGTTCTTGAGGAATGTGGAGTGAATCCATTTGCACCATATGGATTCTTTATCCGAGAATAACAGCCAAATGTGCTTTAGCATCGCAGCTTGATTACAATCCAAAAGACGACGAATCCCCAAGCCACCTTCATCTTTGGGAAGACAAACTTCGGACCAAGGAACTTTGGCCCCTCCTGCACCAAGATTAGAACCCTTCCATAGGAATTGCCGAAGGACTAATTCAATTTGGTTAAGTACCGACTTGGGAAGAATAAAGACACTAGCCCAGAAAACATTAATAGCATGAAGAACTGATCTAATAAGTTGCAGACGACCAGCAAAGGATAGAAAACGTTGGGACCATGATCGAGCTCTAGCAGTAATGGTGTTCACCAGGTGGCTACAATCGGTCTTACTAAGCCTCTTCGCAATAATAGGGACCCCAAGGTAGCGAAAGGGTAGCGTACCTTCAACGAAGCCGAGGGACAACAGCAGTTGGTCTTTAAGCTCAGTAGACCGACCAGAGTAGTATACTTCACTCTTGTTGGCATTCGGAGAGAGACCAGACCAAGCCGAAAACAGGTCCAGATCAGCCTTAAGAAGAGACACTGATTGAATGTTGGCCTCCGAAAACAAAATAACATCATCGGCAAAGAATAGGTGGGTCAGCCGTGAAGCCTTGCATCTCCAGAAGTATTTAAAGTCCGGAAGAGCAGCTTGGCAGTTCAAAATCCCGAAAAGATTTCCATGATCAACATGAATAGATAGGGAGACATAGGGTCCCCTTGCCTGATGCCCCTCCCACTTGAGAAAAAACATGTAGCTCCCCATTAATGGAGACCGAGAATTTGGGAGACGTAATACATTCCATGATGAGCTTCAGGAAATGATCAAGGAAACCAAAAGCATGCAACGCAATTTCCATAAATTCCCATCTCACCGTGTCGTAAGCCTTTTGAAAGTCTACTTTGATAGCACATTTCGGTGAGTACGGCTCAAAGTGAAAGCCACTGAAGAGCTCTTGAGCGATAAGAATGTTGTCGCTGATTCTACGCCCCTTACCAAAGGCATTCTGGTGGCGGCTAATCACTTGCGGAAGGACCGAGGCAATTCTATTAGCCAAGATCTTTGTAATATATTTATAAATGGTGTTACAACATGAGATAGGTCTAAAGTCCTTCATAGTTGCTGCATTGGGAAACTTAGGGACAAGAGCAAGGATCATGGCATTCGTCTTCTTGAGCAAAGAACCTGAGAGGAAGAAGTCCCTAATCGCCTCCGTAACCGAACGGCCGACAATATCCCAAGACTTTTTGAAAAAATCAACATTATAACCATCAGGCTCAGGGCCTTATTACTAGCCAAGGAGAACATGGTATTGCTTTTCTCAAGATCAGAAACCGATTGAGACAAGAACTGGATATGATCTGCATTAAGAGGCTTAGTAATGACCGAACGTACCTCATGAATGGAGGGAAGGTCCCTAAGTGGTGCAGGAGCAAAAAGTTCTTCAAAATAGCCAACTATATGATGTTGGACCGACGGCATATCGGTGAGGAGATTTCCCTCAGCATCGATGACATAAATGATTCTGTTTTGCTGCTGCCTTTTGTTGACAAAATGATGAAAATACCGAGTGTTGCGGTCACCCTCTTTGAGCCATCGCACCCAAGATTTCTGCTTGAAGAAAAGCTCTTCTTGTAGCCAAAGGTCAGAAAATGATTTCAACCGCAACTTCTCCAGCTCTACCAGATTACGGTTTAGTGGATCCGTAAGCAATGCTTCTTGGACATCAATGAGAGCCTTCCTTGCTTCCAAGGTACGGCCAGAGATGTCTAAGAAGGAAACCTTGTTGAGGTGTTTGAGCCGTTGTTTCAAGATTTTAAGTCTTCGGCATAAACAAAACATAGGATTGCCAGTTATTTGCATATCCCAAACCTGAGTAACCAGCGGGACAAAGGCCGAGTTAGAAAACCACATATTGAAGAACTTAAAGGGCTTCTTAGACAAAGGACGAGGAATAATCGATAGTCATGGGGCAATGATCTGAAACCCCGGGAGCAAGGAAAGCTGCCTCGGAGAAGGAGAAGTCTTGCATCCAACGATCATTAATAAGAACTCGGTCGATTTTCCTAAGTTTGCGCGAGGCACCAGAGGAAGTAGACCAAGTAAATCTGAATCCTGTGCACCGCAAATCATCCAAGCCAGCTTGGGTTAAGAATTGGCCGAATTCATCAAACGCCGGGATACAAGTGTTGGAGCTCCCAATTCCATCAGAGGCATCCTTTATAGGGTTAAAATCTCCAGCAACCACCCACGACAAGTCCATGAGACCAGTATTGAGACTTTTAAGATCAGACCATAACATTCTTCTAGAGGCAAAAGTATGACCAGCATACACCACCGATACATAGCAACTGATATTAAGGGACAAGAAACATAAGCAGCCATGAATGAACTGATCAGAAACCGAGATAACCGACATTTCGACAACCTTGGGGTTCCATCCAACCCAAATTTTGCCCCGAGGAGAGTCATAGTAGTTAGCCATCCACTTCCAATCCGGGAGCATGGACAATGATATACTATCAAACATAGACATAGGCACTTTTGTTTCCAAAATACCAACACAACTAAGGTTATTAACCTTAACAAAATTGCGAATTTCAGCTTGTTTAAGGGAGTTCATAAGACCCCTAATATTCCAAACACCAAAAAACATATGTACAAGGGAGCAAAAGAAGGTTACCATCGATGGCCTCCTCTTTTCTTCCTAGAGGATGCCTTGGCCTTCATGGGACTAGTTGTACCTTCCTCCCGATTGCTGGGATGAGCAGCCCCAACGTTGGATGTCAGCACCAACTTGGTTAAATCAGTTTTCCTCCCAGGAGCCAAGGCGGTGCTGTTTCGGTTTGTCGGCTGATTAGTAGGAAGCAAAAGGTCATTGTCGTCTTCACTACCGACATTACTATGGCTTCGTCAATGTCATCGTCTGAGCTGGATGAAGAGACCATAGCTTCACTAGAATCATCCAAGCGTGAGGAGGATCACGATTCACTCCACCAGTCGGGACAAATAAAGGGTTTCGCGAGACTTCACAGAGCCCTGCAACAACCTGTTGCTTACCCTGCAATGGCGCAGCCTTAGATACTTGGTTTTTTAGGACGAGACTTTCTCCTTTCCACCGTCTTCCACCCCTCCTGAGGTTGAGTGGAATCTTGAGAAGTTTCTGGAACCACTTCAATGTCAGTATTCACTTGAGAATTCGCCTGAACATTAGCCAGTAAATCGATATCATTAGCTCGGCTGGAGTCCTCACACTTATGGCCAAATGTGCCACACTTGGTACATGATATAGGTCGCCACTCATATTCCACCAATATAGGGTGAATGACACCAGAATCCAGTTCTACTTCCACAAAATCAGGCATATGGGAATTAGCTTGTATCTCGACACAGACCCGAACAAAGGAGATTCTCCTCAGATTAGTCGTGTGCAAGTCAACATGTAAAGGTCTCCCAATGGCACTAGCAATTAAGCCGATCGCATGGACATACCACATAGAGAAAGGAATCGACTTCAACCGGATCCATATAGGCAAGGAATCATGCTGGTTTTCTTAAGGATCAGATGTGGATGCCATTGCTGCAATATAAGAGGGACTCTAGACACGGTAATGTGTCCACTGTCCAATATTTTCCGGCGAAACTCAGCATCGGGTATATTGAAGAAAAGAATCCATCGTCATTTGCCATAATCTCAGTAACATGGGGCCCCAAATATTTTTACAGCTATTTCAGTAGCCTTAAACGAAACCTTTCTACCCACGAAGTATCCAACTAGACAATTTTTCCATTTCGGGTGTGTCTCCTCAAGTATCTCATCAGAAATATGGACAAGAGGTCTACCGTTAACCATGGCAGGAGGATAGTATGAGAGAGCATACCTTTTCTCAGCGGATTTCGCCACAGCAGCCCAGAGCGTTGCAAGGTATTATCCCCCTCTGCAATCGAAGCTGGACGGGGTTCCTTGAGCTGGATCGACCCCTGCTTTGACAACGTCTTCCTTGGCGATGTTGCTGGGCACCAGTCAAGGAGGTTCCAGCAACTGCAGAACCAATTCCAGCATAAGCATTTGAACGAGCAGATCCAGAGATAGCAGGGGTCTTACCAACAATCGCTCGGTTCTCAACAGCAGGGTATTCACATTGGTCTCCGAAAGTAACATTTGCGACATTCTCCAATCCATGACCAACCTTAGCTTTCCCAGCGTCTATAGATACCTTCCTCGGACAGCCGGATTGCTGGTTGGGCGCCATATACGGATTATAGCAACTCCATAATGCACAGTAACGTTGAGCAAAACTCAAATGCGGGTCTCTACGGCTTAGATCCGAGCAAATCGCCCACCGGAGACGATGATAGGGGGGAGGCGACCCCTAATAACCCAGAAATATCAAGAACAAACGGTCGAATGGGTCATAATCGTGGTTTCCACCGAGGGGGTACAGTACCACAAGCACAAATCCCAGATCTGCAATTCCAGGGACGGGGAAGCACGGGAAGAAAATCCCATCAGTGAGACTCCAGAGGAGTTCGGGGCGACTGCACACACCGAGCCTCACCGGGATCCAACGGCGGGCTGCCGAGAAAGCGAAATTCCGGCCAGAACACAGCAGAAGCAAGAGGAGCGCGGGAATTCACCCGAGCTACAGTGCAGAGCGAAAATAGGCGGGAATGAATGACCTAAAGTTTGTGTTACAATTGGATCGCTTTAGTAACATGTTTTTTTGAAAAAATGATCGTTTTAGTACCAGGTCTAATTTGGTCCACCAGAAATCAAACATGACCTTATTTTATTAATATATGACGCTGATGTGGCTTACTGGAGGTGCATCGTGGTATTTTTTTAAAAAATTAATTTTTTATTTAAAATAATTTAAAAAAAAAAGAAGAAGCAACCTCACTGCTTGTGCTATCCCCCTTCTCTTTTTCTAATAATTTTTTTAAAATTTTAAGCTTACTTTAATTTTATTTTTAATAAAATTTTATTTAAAATGAATTTAAATTTTTGCTAAATTTTAAATTTAATTTATTTTAATTTATTTTAAAGTGCATAAGTCCACATGGACTTATTTTTTTTAAATGTCATTTACATCAAAATTTATTTATTGATTACACGTGGCACTTTTGGCCGGAATAGGCACAAAAGCGATCATTTGGTCTCCGAATTGGCATTAAAATGATTCGATTGAAACTTTTGCACCAAAGTAACTTTTATACATAACTTTTGACATTAAAAGTGTCCTTTTTCCGTACTCCGTGATTTTTTTTAATTATTCCCAATGGTGATTTGGACTCTTTTGGCCAATAGAAATAGGAAAAATCTTGATGACAATAATCCTAAACATTAGTAGGGATAGAACTAGATAGGATAGGACAAGAGATCCTATGATATTTTTATATCCTATCAACTATTTAGTGAACTGCAAATTAAAATCGGATATTTTTATATCTTATCATATTTATTGTTTGATAGAAACTGGATATCAATCTAAATAGCATATATGCCCCTATTGCCCATGAAGAATTATTAATCTTATGATTCCAAAAAATAGCTACCCTACTCAATTTATTCAAATACCACATCAACTATGAACGATGCTCTAGACTTTACAAAAAATAGAACATTCAGAAAATATGTAATTCCAAGAAGTAGCAAAAAGAACATTGTTCAACATTGTTCATTTTCATAAAACAACAAAGGCAACAGACCAATTACTTAAAGAAAAAATTAGGGACGACTTGCCCTTTCAAACTCACACAAATGTATCGTGACTCATCGCTCAAACTTGAATACCATAAAAACTATACACCAAATTCTAACTTCACAATAAATAACACATTCAGAAAAATAAATCATCATTCTTTCCCATCTATCATCTCTTGGAGAAGTTGTTCCACAAATATTTTCCTATCTTCTCCTTGAAATCCAGGAAATAGATGAATGTTCTCAAGATCTTTTACAATTTCCCGCGCAACTAGTTCTTCAAGGCCATCAAGAAGCATATTTTCTTCATCTATTGTTTGTACACTTCGGTCTCTCCTTGTTCTCCTTTCCTAAACATAGACAACCCTTGATGATTGTTGTTTGACTAACAAATAAATATGGACAGCATGCATGAACATGATCCCAGCAAATTCAAGTCACACCGAACATATTAAGAACATACACACGATTCATGCATGTTGGATATAATGATACAACCACATAGCTCGAAACTCATTTGATGAAGTTTTCATTATTGACCACTTGAGTTAACTTATCTAGCTTCCGACCCAGATCTTGTCTTATTTTGGGTTTCCTTTTCGTGCCAAGAAGTCAATGATGGGAATAACTAAATATAGTGCCAAAAAGATAGATGAAGACATACAAAACAGCAGAGAAATCATAAAAAAATCATTAATAAATGTTTTGTAATACCAGGATAAGAGGGGAGGTTCAAATGAAGCAATGTTTTTTATATGGCCAAGCTGCATCTAAAAAACTCCAATTCTCGACTTGTTTATGCACCATTGAGCATTAGTTGACTCAGAATTGGCCGGTTGAAGCAAATACCCAATATTTTCTAAGTATAGGAAATTTTAGGTAATACCATATTTTTTTTTCACACAAATGATCATCTATAACCATAAGAACGCTCCATTCAAGAACTACCACTAAATTATTAATTAAGAGTCAGATCTTCAAATAAATTGAATGAAATCTACACATCTCTCTCTCAGACTATCCTAGATTCCAAAATTGAAGATCCGAATAAATTGAAGAATATCATTAGGCCAAGGAGATTGTTTACTCTATGGCCAAAAGGAAGTAGATTGTTTACTCAAACTAATTCTTTATGGTTAGCTGTAAGTGATCTTAATCTATGTAATTTTTCTAGTATAAAAATAGTCAAATATATGAAGCTTAACAACAGCAGGTAATTGTAAGATTTATTTGTACGCACAGTAATAAGAGAGGTGATATGTGTTAGGATAGGCACCGTTCTTGCAATTTTGACAGGGCAATTTCAAGAAAAATGATGGCATATTTCGATTCATGAAGAACCAAACAGAGAGAATCCACTAGAGATGAGAATTCACAAGCAAAAAAAATATGTGAGAGAGAGAGAGGCAACCTTACAAGGAAGCAAAACTGCATGTGGCTCCTTGCCGAAGATAGAGCTTGAATTCGTCGAATTAGAGCTACGAAGAAGAAGACACTTCGACTTCTTGAAGTGTTTTCTTGAAACTTCGTTGTAAGAGAGTCGTGGAGAGCACAAGGTCTTCTAAAAAATAGTTTGACAAGAAAAATCCTATTCAGCTTTATTTCACCCCCTCCCCTAGGATAATTTTATTCCTTATATCCCCTCTATATCCCTATTTATCCTGTCTTGGATAACTACCCAACACAAGATAGGATAAAACATATCTTTTCTTGAGTTTTATCTAGATGATCAAACGCAACCAAAGATTATATGGATGTAGCATTAATGCCAAATGCTAGTGTTGAAAACCTAGTATTCTGTGGATTTTTATTTATTTATTCCCAATAGTGATTTGGACTCTTTTGGCTAAACAGAAATAGGAACGATCTCGATAACAGTAATCATAACTCTAAGTTGATCATACAAGCTAGGGCTGGGGTCAGTGCTAAATTAGAATTATTGAGAAACACGTTAGAGTCCAAATGATTTACATTAAATCGGAGTAAGACGAAATACATGAAGTGTGAGTTCGCCACGACAAAAGGAGATGATCAAGAATCTATGGATATGCTTGGACATGAGGTACTTAAGAAAGATGCTTTCAGATATTTGGGATCAATTTTGCAAAAAAGGGGAGAGATTGATGAGGATGTTAGCCATAGAATCAAAGCAGGTTGGATGAAAATGGCTCAGTGCATCAGGATTTTTATGTGATTGCAAAATCCCTCTTAGGTTAAAGAGAAAATTTTATAGAACAACAATAAGACCTGCAATGCTATACGGAGCTGAATGTTGGCCAGCACGAGCATAAATTGGGGTAGCGAAAATGAGAATGTTAAAGTGGATGTGTGGTCATGCAAGAATGGATAAGATAAAAAATGACGATATTCGATGAAAAGTTAGAATAGCAACGGTGGCAGAGAAGATGAGAGAACATAGATTGAGATGGTTTGGACACATTCTCCGTAGACCCCTAGATGCTCCGATAAGAACAGAAGTGTGTTATCGAAAACACAATATGAAGAAAGGACGAGGCCGACCGAAATTTACTTGGGGGAAAGTAATAAAACAAGATTTAATGAAGTGGGAAATAGATTGGCGTACAGTCTATCTTAGGACAGAGTGGAGGAAAGCTATCCGTATTATAGAGGGGGGATTTCCTATGTTCCAGAGTGTCCTGTTTAGTCATTTCTATTTATTTATATTGATTTATTTATTTTTATTTTTATTTTTATTTTTTTATACTATATTTTTGCTTTTATTTTTAGTATATTTTAAGCTTTTCATTTCGGTCATCAACCGCCGACCCCAACTAGTTTGGGATAAAGGTTAATGTTGATGTTGATGATGATGTTACCATGGCTCTGGATGGATAATAAGTTGAAGGTGGGAAGTACCAAAAAACTCATAAATTTTTTTTTTGTCAATTCAGTTCTAAAATTTTTAATTTTGTCAGTTGAGTATTCAATTTTTTGAAAATTTAACAATTGACTCTTTCCGGCTAATTTGTCTGAAAATGTTAATGTGGATATCTGTAATCTTACGTGGAATATCCGGTGGTGACGTGAACAATTTTTATTTCTTTTTGGCTCTTTTCAGATTTGAGTTTTTCAAGTAATTATTTTTAAGAAAATATTTTTTAAATCGTTTATTTCTTCAGAAAAAAGAGCCAAAATAGTCGAGTAAGAAGATAAATACGGTACTCGGATTCGGTAACGGGCCAATTTTATTCGGACAATTTTGTGCATCTGAGCCTCTAATCTCGGCCCGTGGGACCACTGTTTTTGTTATGTGTCGTGGCGTATGTCCCAGCCCAACTAGCTCACACAAGACTGAGAATTTTGTGTATCTGGGAGTGTATTATACGACGTACATGTCCGTAAAATATCTTAATACCGATTCGTTTTACCTCGAATTCCAATCCCAAACGACCTGTCCCATCTCGCCTCACCCGGTGAGCTGAGCTCAGCCGGTCGAAAATGCCGAACTCCGCACCGCAAGTGGGAGCCCTAGAAGAAGACGATCACGATCCGATCCCCAACCAGACCGAGCAGACCCAAGAATGGGAGGTCATGGCGAGAGCTTGGCTTCGAGCCTTCAGAGGCGAAGGAAGTGACCGCCACCGAAGTCGAGGCTTGGATCGACGTGAACCATGTCTCCCTACCATCGGAGCTCAAGTCCATGGAGAGGGCTGAGCTCATCGAGCGCCTCCTCTCTATTCAAAACATCCTCCGATTGCCAGCTCAAATCCATGGAGAGGTATTCCTTTTTTTCACTATCCTTTTTTGATTTGGAGTTGTTTCGCCCAATAGTGTGCTCTTTGTTGGAAGGTATTTCGCGATAGAATCCTTTTGTATGTTAGATAATCAAATCGGATTGACCGATGCTTGCTGGCTTGTTGGATTGTGTACGTGATTTGAGGATTCTTTTTCAAATGCGTATCAGCTATCGTTTATAATGGAGAAATAAATGAGAGGATGGAAAAAGGATGTTCGATTACGTATTGATTAAGTGGCTCTTCGTTGGCTATGAATCACTCGGCATTGCCAGACTGTAAGTATAGAGCATTTAAAATGTTTTTGGAGCAATGAGGTATAGGCCATTGTCAGAAGGAAGTGTAGGTTATGGAGAACTCTGAGATGAGTGCTGATCACACACGAAAAGAAGAAAGGAAGAAAAGCTAGAAGAGAGTTTACACGGGGTTATGTGGGTTGAGTAGAGGTTAGATATATGTTTCAGGTTGATTGTACAAGTGTATTAAATGATTGGAGTATAGAGGACTTGTTGAAGGATTAGTCCCCAAACTTCTTTGCAGTTTCGGGGTACAAATTTTACTTACAAAAGGAGTGGGTTTCAATGGTTAAAGCATCACAAAAAAGAAAAAAAAAATTTATTGAATTTTGTCAGTAAATGGTTCAGTTGTCCATACTTTCCAAAATTTGTACCCGGGAGCTTTGAAATTTACTGGAAAGTATGTCCTTAATTATCCATAGGAGTGTGCCTACTCAGTTTATGTAGTTGAAAAGCATAGATTTGAATTGTAAATCAATTGATTAGGAGCATGAAAACAAGTGGAATGTTTTGATTCAAGCTATGCTTAGTTGATTGACATTATGACTTATTCTTAATTGACTTTAGTCATGCACTATTCTCATTCGGATGATGCACGTAGCTAGAGATGGGAACTACATGCTTTCTGTATACTTAATATTATGTGGGCTCCAGCTTAAATGCTTTCAATATAATGATCACTTTGGGTCTGCTAAAAGATATCTTTTTTGGGTTTACAGGTTTTAAAAATGTGATTGCGATTAAAAAAGAAAAGATGGAGTGACATTATATTTCTGCACAAATTCTGTTTGCCAAAATTCAATGAAATTAGTAGCATGACGAAATCACTTGCGGTGCTGGCTCATTTCATAATCATGAGGCTAAACGCTGGGATCTTGTCAGATATCAAGATTTAGATTTCTTTTCGGCGATGTTGTGGAGTTGTCTTTTTAGTAATTGATTGATTATGAGGAGCTGTTATTATTAAATGTTCTGGATTCTCTTTGATTGTGGAGGAGATGTTATTATTAAATGTTCTAGATTCTCTATTTATTGAAGGATCCCCTTTGGCTTCAATAGCATATCACATCTTATCATGAACTTATATAGCCCCACAATTGCATGAATTGTAGGTTAGTATCATTCTCCTATCAACTAGTACTGAAAGGAATAAAAGAATAATGGCAAAGCTGGTGCAGGTCTTGCAATGTTGTTATGATCAATTTCTTTTCAGAAGTCCAAGAACTTAGACTCTTTTGATTGACTTTATATTGCATGCTTGATTTTGTTTTTCACTTCTGAAGGTTGCATGTCTATTTACTAGGCACTGATAGGCAATTCATGCGAATGCACGGTATTTTTTCTTATGGCAGGAAAAGGAAACACGTCATATGAATTATCCACCTGCTCGGTTTCAACGTACTGATCAGTGGTTACCGGTTTATTCCTGGTTGGAATCACTGGACCAAGATGACGTAGTTAAGTCCAATGATATATCTGACTGGCTAACTGACAACCCAGAGATCAGAGAACAACTTTGCTCCAAACATTCTCGATATCATTTGACGCACTACATCAAAAAAATGCCATATGAAGATACTAAAGAGACGGGAAAAACAGAAGGTATTGCTTCTGAGTAATTTGCAATACGCCAAGAGACCAGGGGCATCCTATCTCCATAATTTTTTTTCAGTTTCTAGTTTCTTCCATCTCCTTCACATGATTCTGCAAAATTCTACAAAAGTTTATCTTTGGCGTTCATAGACCTGATGATTTTGTTCGTTATTGACTCTATCGCATAATGGGCTTTCTTTTACAGCTACTTCCTCAAGCTCCTTCTGTTAATGCTAGCAAAGACATGGTTCAGAAGCAAGCAATTCAACTTCCACGTATGATTTTCTGTTCTCGTCTCTGGCTTTAGAGCTGACGGCATAGTTTTTAGCAATAGAAAAATTTAGTACCATGGGCTGGTGGTGAACCCCGTCCCCCAAATGTGAAATTCTCCATCCGCCGTATCACTTTGCACTTTTACATAGAATCCTATTTTTGAGAATGCTTAACACGATGGGGAAGACAAGTGGGCAGTTAGATTTCTCTTCAAAATCGAAAGGATCTACTAAGTTCTGGATGATTTTTTTTTTTTTTTGGTCAGAAGTTCTGGATGATTGAGTCTGACTTAATTTGTGAAGAATTGTCAAGATGCAAAATTGCCTCTTTTTCCTTGCATATTGACTGCTTTTCCCTGATGCAGTTGCTAATCAACCCTATTTAGATCATACTCGCTTCTCTTTATAATGCCAGCAATCAACTAATAAAGTTTTTTTTTTCATGATCAATGGTTTGAAGGCTCTTTTCTGTTTTGCGGTGCATTCATTTTACTGCTTCGCTTATTTTAGCTTCCAATTAATGTTTTCTTACTTGTTTTCCCCTGTTTCATCGATTGACAGCCAATCCTTTGAACAACATACCAAGAGATAGTGATCTTTACGTGGCAAAACGAAATGAAGCATTTCAGAAGTACGAAATGTGAGTAACTCAAGTTTGTTCTTCCGTATTTCAGTTCGACTGTTTTATGTGGTTTGGTGATCTATATTCTGAATGATGCTTCAGTTTGGTCGCACTGGAAAAGCAATTGTCGACCCTCTTTCCGAAGCCTCAAGTCGTAAACAAGTGAACGCGCAGAGCTCAAGTCACTTTGTATATGCATTGAAGTGGAACAACAGGAGTTTTATCTTTGGACATGGTGTCTTCGTGAATAATATATCTCTCCTTTTAGTTTGTTGCGCGATGACTAATTTTGTTTTTCGCAAAGCTTTGCTGCTTGTGCAGAAGAATGGTTAGATGCTGATGTTCATCTGGCGTCAAAATTTAAAAGGAAATACTCGATGATGCTACATGCTACCTTCTTTAGAAGTCTGACTTGGCCGTCATCGAAAATTTTGCATTTGTTGAATATATGTTAGTCGAAGAGTGGCGTAAGATTCCGCAATTTTGAATGCGAAATGAAACCCGCACTGCCCCGGCGAAGGGGAAGCCAGCCTAGCCTGAGGCCTGTGGAGAACAAGAAAAAAGGAAAGAAAAAAAGTAAAGAAGGAAGTAAATAAATAAATAAATAAATAAATAAAAATTTGAAAAATGTTAAAATATTATGCTGGTGTTTGTCATATAGAGATTTATGGCTTAATTGACATAATTATAAGATTTGCACTGAATTGGTAGAAATGTAGTAAGTTGAGGAGTTTTCTAGACAATTTTTGGATTTATTGCGGTACGGCTCATCTTCGGAGTCACGTGCGCCCGTTCTGTTTTTTCAAACCCGACGGCTGGTCGAGGAAGACAGAGAGAGTGAACTGGGAAGGGAGAGAGTGTGTCGACCTCGTGAACTTGGAGAGAGAAACAGATGATGGAGGGAGAGTGAGATAACGAGACTTGTTTTATTTTTGGGTCAAAGATAACTAGACTTGTTAGCCTCCTTTTGGAAAAATTGGACCGGGCGTTAGTGGAAGGAGAGAGAAAACAGAGACTTGTTTGCTCTCTCTTTTTCAAAAATCTGACCGGTGGGGCCCTTCCGCCACGTGTCAATCTATCAATGTTAAATGCACTATTTACCGGGCTCATCTAACGTAGCCAACATTTTCTCCAGCGGTGAAGCCGACAATCAACTAAACAAGAATCCTTATGACTAGGGGTGAGCGATTCCAGGTTCCGTATAAGTTCTACCTGAAACCTGGAACCTACCCGTCTATACAGGTTCCTCATTTTGTAGAACCTAGAACCTACCATGCATATCTTGGAACCTAGAACCTACCCTGTCACAAGTTCCAGGGTCGGTTCCAGGTTCCACCCAGGTTCCACATGTATTCTTAGTTGAATAATTACAATGAATAATCATATTTAATGATCATCACCTAATGCTAAAATTCACTGACTACAACTCATATTTAGAGAAGAAAAATATGAAATATTAACAAAGTAAAAGTCTTAATGATAAAGTGATTCCGGATTACACACTCAGTATTGGATATTACGGAATACCGCAGAATGACGCAAAGATATATACCAAGAAAAAATATAAAAACTTACTCTAGGGTCCAGGTTCCACCTACCTAGAACCTGGAACCTACCCGTCAAAACAGATTCTCTAATTTTTAGAACCTGAAACCTACCCTCTATACCTTGGAATCTGGAACCGATTGGTTCTGTCGGTCCGGTTCTTCAAGTTTCAGGTTCTACCCTGGAACCATGCTCACCCCCTACTTATGACGACTTAACTTTAGACAAATTTCATCTCCGACGATCCTCGTCCTCCCTGCTGCTTCATGCGATACAGAGATGGCTAGATCACCGCTGCTTCTCGTTGACTCCATGTTGTCGCTGTTGGCGGTCTTACTCGTGCTCAGCGTTCGAATCGCGAGCGCTGTGGGTGGAGAGCAGCCGCTCTCCAAGATAGCGATCCACAACGCTGTTTATGCGCTTCATGAGAATGCTTCCATCAGTGCTCACCCTCTTGTTCTTGGACTCAAGGTACTTGGTTTTCTTTGTTCCCTTCTTTCTCTCCCGGTACATGTTCCACTGTGCTTAGTTTCATCTTCTTCTTCTTCTTCCTTGCTTTTGACTTCTCTCCTCTGTTTTTCAAGTTCTTCGTTTGTAGCTAGTAATATCCAAACTGCAAGCGGGTCAAGTTGTGGTCCGCTCACAGCTAAGCAAGAAAGACTTGGGTTCTTGGGCTTTCTTAATTATATTAGTAGCGAATGGTAGATTCGTTAATGGTATCCAGACTAAAAGGGAACTTTTGGGATTCGCTTCACAAAACGCGCTTTAAGTCAATATGGAATATAATGGTTTGGGTTGTAGCAAAGTTACCCAAAAGATTAATTTGTCAATAGTTATAATTACTGGTTCTTTGGTGCAGAGAGGGTGCAGAATTCGGATCAGAAGAAAGGATAAATTGTAGTTTGTTTCGTTAACTGAAGATCATCGATTCAAAGTTGCGTCATTTCTATAAAAATTGACTGTTGCTGATAATTCATTGTAATAAAGCATCGACCACATTCGATAGGCTTATGACTAATCCAGGCAAAGTCCGACTTGTCAGATTAATCTGATGCTCAACAATCTGTGTATATGGCGGGGCTAGATTGGATAAAGAAGGTTCTCTGATATGACACCGATACCAGTCACACTCCTTGTTCACTTACTTGGTCATGCTTTAATATCCGGTTAATATATTGAGCAAAACCTTACATCACAATGTTCGTATTGGCATGCACGCGCGTGTAGGGTGAAGATACTGAGTGGGTTGTCGTGAACTTTGAAAGCCCCAGACCTGCCGAAGATGACTGGGTTGCGGTTTTTTCTCCTGCCAACTTCAAGTAACCTCCAGCCTCCTACTCCTTTCATATTCTGTACATTATCTTTAGCCGTCGTGGAAGTCTCTAGAAATCTATCCGATTCAATCAAATATCAGTTTAGCTTGATGAGAAAATTGGGAAACTGCCCATGGATTAGTAAGTATTGCAAGTTTTCACTAGTCGCTTCCCTCCACTATTCATTGATTGGCCAATAAGAATCTGCTCTAATGTTTCAGCTCCTCTACCTGTCCACCTAATGATCCAAGGCTGCGAGCTCCTTTTATATGCTCAGCTCCCATTAAGGTAAAGATCGATCCACCCATGCAAGTTCAGAGTTGTTCATAACCGAAATACTGTCAGACAATTTTGACCTTGGCTATACTAATTCGTGCTGCATTTGAGCCCATTTCAGTATAAGTTTGCCAATGAGTCCAGCTCTTACTATCCAAAGACAGGGAATGCTTCTTTGGAGTTTCAACTGATAAATCAGAGATCAGACTTCTCATTTGCGCTCTTCTCAGGCGGGCTGTCAAATGTACTTTCTACCTGCTTCTCAGTTTCTTCGATGTTTGATCTTGTGCAGATTGTAATGGCATCGCATTGGGCCAAAAGAAGGATCAAATATATATTAGGAGCATTTATTATTTGAAGTCTCAATTGTTATTTTGCACTTGTTACGTGGAAACTTGGGCTTTGATCAATTGTGCATAATTCTTGCAGCCAAAGCTTGTGGCAGTTTCGAATATCATTAACTATGCAAATCCAAAGGCACCCCTTTATCCACGTCTTTCTCAAGGGAAGTCTTGGATGAAGTAAGTCCTCTCAGTGCATTGTTTTCTTTTCTCTTCGGGTTTTCTCTACAATCGTTAAGTGCAAGCCAAAATCTTTTCATATGCTTGTCCAAATTAAAGTGCACCAATGATTCAGAATTTCGTGTTAGCTTTCTGTTCGCGCGATTTACGGTATCAACACATTCTCAGTTATTAAGCCTTGTCATTTCTCTCAGTTATAACAGTTGTGATAATTTTGTTGACGATATGGCCTCTGGTCTCAGATGCCTATCTAGATGGTAAAATAGTTCAATAGTACAGAAGTAACTGTCTATTCCATATGCCGAAAATAAGATAATGGTGATATAAATTGCTCCGATGTGAAACACAGATGACAGTTACCTGGACCAGTGGCTATAACATCCACGAAGCGACTCCTTTTGTTGAGTGGGGTCTTGAGGAAGAAACCCAGACTAGAGCGCCAGCTGGAACATTAACAATTCAACAAAATAGCATGTGTGGTATGATCTTTTTGTACACTAAGGAGAATACTCTTTGACAACTAATTGTGGTTCAGGATTATTACTTTCGAATTCCTCTGGCATCATTGTCACCATACATTTAATGATCATTTTGCTGTGAAGCGCTTGAACAGTTGTTGCCAAATATACGCCCTTGCGGTGAGTTAACAATCTTTAGGTCTAGACCTGCAGGCACCAAGGCAAATGGTGCATGGCAATGGCTGAATATAAATCCCAAACTATAGGACCTTCATGTCCAATCTTAAACTAAGACCATGGTCCTCAAGAAATCTTGTTGTTTGCAGGTCCACCTGCACGAACAGTAGGGTGGCGAGATCCAGGTTTCATACATACAAGTTTCCTAAAGAATCTGTGGCCTAATGCAGGGTATTGCTCTGGACTAATACATACATGTCATAAGTGTTGCCACATAAGCAGGTTTACCATATACGTTTTCCTTGATTTGATGTTCCAGGTACACATATAGGCTTGGCCACAGATTAGCTAACAATTCATATGTTTGGAGCAAGGTATACTCCTTCAAGTCATCTCCATATCCAGGACAAGACTCATTGCAGCGGGTCATAATATTTGGTGACATGGGAAAGGTAAAAGCAGCATAACTCAGGAAGGACAACGTCACGCGTTAGTCTTTTCTCGATTATTAAATAGCTTCAAGATTCACTTCATGCTGATGTCTGACTTCTTTTTTGGGAAAGAGTGTTGGACAAAGTTTTCGATTTGGTTGTCATGGAAGATGAAGTGTCTCTATTTCTTCATATAGCATAAAATCTCATAGGTTGATCGAACAATATTTAACAAGAGAATCGCATGCCATATCTAGTCCAGCATAAGCAAGTTTCAGAGATGCATTATGCTTTTCACATTTTAGGTTTGCTTTCTGTTCATTTGCAGTGCCACCACATCATACAATCTGCCCAATCTTGTTCAGTTTGTGCGTTTTCACATCATCTACTTATCTTAACATGGCTGAATGTTCTTCCTTTTTTCCCTTTTCTATTTTGGTACTCCACGTGGATGGATTGCAGGCAGAGCGTGATGGGTCAAACGAGTACAATAGCTATCAGCCAGGCTCGTTAAACACGACAGATCAGCTCATCAAGGACTTAGCCAACATAGATATAGTGTTTCATATAGGTGATATAACATATGCAAATGGATATATTTCACAGTGGGATCAGTTCACATCTATGATCGAGCCCATTGCATCGACTGTCCCTTACATGATTGCAAGGTATACATATCATGTGTGGACTAGCAAACTACTTCCTAACCTATATATAATGCTGGAGTTTGGATGCAGTGGGAATCATGAGCGTGACACTCCAGGCACGGGATCATTTTACGACACCAATGATTCAGGCGGTGAATGTGGCGTCCTAGCAGAGACCATGTTCTATGTCCCTGCAGATAATAGAGCGAAATTTTGGTAAGTGGTTGGTGCTGCTGTAATTTAGGAGGAAACACATGCGGTGCAGTCATTAAGAGGGCAGTCTAACTAATTTAAAAGAGACAAGAATTGTCTAGGAATCAATTAAATTTGTAGGATGACCTGTAGAATTCCCATTCTCAGAACAAATCCACATGAAAGAATCTGCGAAATGCCTCTTCATATCTGTTCCTGCAATGGTTGAAAGAGATAAATCTGAATGACGGCTTAGAGAAGTCTTTCACTCTCATTGAAGGTAAGGTAATTACAAATCTTGGAATTGTTGACAAATAATCGCCCATGCACTATGTGCGTTAGCATGACATGTTTATCTCCTATCTTCTCCATACTCTGACCTTTCATAATCAATTTCTAGCAATTTTTTTTGGTCGAAAATTTCTAGCATTTGAGGTTTGCATCATTTCATGGAGCGGAAGTATTAGTGATGGCATAACACAAACTTAAACCACCCACCCACCCCCCACAATATTTGCAGGTATTCAACGGATTATGGCATGTTCCACTTCTGCATAGCCGACAGTGAACACGACTGGAGGGAGGGTTCTGAACAATATAGGTTCATTGAGAACTGTTTTGCAACAGCAGACAGACAAAAACAACCTTGGCTGATATTTGCCGTGCATCGCGTTCTTGGCTATTCTTCTGTGGATTACTACACTTTGATGGGCTCTTTCGAGGAGCCTATGGGAAGGGATAGCTTGCAGAAGCTGTGGCAGAAGTACAAAGTCGACATAGCATTCTACGGTCATGTCCATAACTATGAAAGAACATGCCCGATTTACCAGGTAAAACCAAGAACGTTGAGATTTTGGAGGCTAAGCAATTGTTCTTTGAGCATAAGAGAGGCATTGTACTCACGGTGTCCGTATGTACTGCCATTGATTCTTATGATGACAGTCAATTTGTTGATTGGATGATGCAGAATCAATGTGTGAATACAGAAAAGTCTCATTATTCGGGCATCGTGAATGGGACGATCCACGTCGTTGTCGGTGGTGGAGGGAGCATGTTATCATACTTCAGCAAATCGCAGCCCATTTGGAGCCTGTATAGAGACTCCGACTATGGATTTGCCAAGCTCACGGCATTCAACCACTCGTCCCTTCTGTTCGAGTACAAGAAGAGCAGAGACGGGAAGGTGTATGACTCATTCACTATCTCTAGGGATTACAGAGATGTACTGGCATGTGTACATGATGGTTGTGAGCCCACCACTTTGGCCACGTAGTAATCCAATCCAAGTAAACTTTTAGCTCCCTTCAGGAGCAGCTGATTAGTAAGATTGAGATGATTCTTGGATGAGGAACATCTCGGAGTTTTTTTATGTGTTACATTAAAAGGAAACGTGTCATTGTGTGAGAGGTCATTAGTATGAATTTTTCTTGTACAATATTGTGTTGGGGAGAAACAGGTAGCACTTCGTCACAATTAAGCCAATCTAGGATCAAAATCACTCCCGAAATTAAATCGATTTAATTCAGCAATAACCAACGATATATATCTATCAAAACAACCTCACAACAAGTAAATATGATAGTGGAATGATAAGAAAACAATATCAATATTTACGTGGAAAACCCAAAATAGAAAAAACCACAAATGGCCCAAAAACTTTCACTAATCACAAAAAATAGTAGGTACATATATATAGTACTCTCTAGTCATATACTAGAGGCTCAACATCAAGAATACAAGAGTATTTTCTCACCACAAAAGTGGAACAATACAAAAGGGACATGAAAATTCTAACCCCGATTAGAGAATTTGGAGGCAAATCTCAACGAACGAAACCGATTAACTAGTAGTTCTCGGTTTCACGAACAACATAATCAAATTTGAGACAATTCCGTCAACATTTGACCTTAGAATCACCGCGCCCCTTTTTCTTCTTCTGTTCTTCTTTGTCTCGTTGGCGGCCAAGAGTCCCTTCTCTCCTCCCCTGTTTTCTTTTCTTTTCTGTCTCGATGGCTGAGGGTCCGTTCTCTCCTCCCTTGTTTTTTTTTTCTTGTCTGTTTGGGCACTCCATGAAGGCACACAAAACCAGCAGCCCCTTCCTTTTCACTTTTCTTTTACTTTTTGCCCTTTTTTTACTTTTTCCTTTGTTTTTCTTTTGTTTTATTTGCTAGCTTGGGCCCACAAGAGGCAGACCCAAGCAACGAATCTCCCCTTCCGTCTCATGTGG
Organism: Psidium friedrichsthalianum; assembly: GCA_019149425.1. Lineage (NCBI taxonomy): Eukaryota > Viridiplantae > Streptophyta > Magnoliopsida > Myrtales > Myrtaceae > Psidium > Psidium friedrichsthalianum. The sequence continues at coordinate 54,992 of JAGVVM010001669.1, forward strand.
GAGTTCCATCATGCCCAATTTATTTTTACAAGAGTCAAGTTTCACCATGGGCAAGAATTTGGTCATCATATCGTATCCATTGTCGTCGGTATGAACTTTCTTAAGTAGAAAGAGCTTTTTTTCTAACTTTTCTCGGATTTAATGATACTTCACTTCAATGTGCTTTGATCTTAAATGCAACATAAGATTTTTGCTAAGATAGATAGCATTCATGCTATTGCAAAATAGAACAAACTTCTCTTGTTTCAAGCCCAACTCCTATAAGAATTTCTGAATCCACAAGAGTTCTTTACCTCGATGATAACGATATACTCTGCTTCAGTCGTACACAAAATAACGCATTTTTGCAATCTTGATTGCCATGAAACTGCTCCCACTGCAAAGTTTATTATATAACCGGAAGTGGACTTTCGCGAATCATTATCACCGGCATAATCGGAATCTGAATAGCTACTCAACTTAGACTTTCCATTTTCATAATACAAGTAGAACCTAGAAGTGCCTCTAAGATATCGCAAAATTCATTTCACGGTAATCCAATGCTTTACTTGGATTTGAAAGAAATCTACTCACAACACCAACTACATGAGCAATATCCGGTTTTGTATAAAACATGGCATACATTAAATTGCCAACAGCGGATGCATAAGGAATTTTCATTATCTCTTCCTTTTCTTTCTGACTCATAGGACACTTATTACTACTCAACTTGAAGTGGCCAGCAAGTGGAGTACTTATTGATTTACATGTGCTCATGTTGAATCTTTCTGGCACCTTTTCAATATACTTCTTCTGAGATAACTAAAGTTTATTGTGCTTCCTATCACGAGTGATCCTTATGCCAAGGATTTGCTTAGCCGGCCCTAGATCCTTCATTGCAAATGCTTTACTCAACTCATTTTTCAAGCTCTTGATTTTGTTAGCATTATGCCCAACTATCAACATATCATCCGCAGAGAATAGGAGAATAATGAAATCATCATCTGAGAATCTTTTCAAAAAGACACAAGAATCAAAGTTGGTCTTACTATATCTATGATCTTCCATGAATGATTCAAACTTTGTGTACCATTACTTTGGCGCTTGCTTGAGGCCATATAAACTCTTCCTCAACTTACATACAAGATGCTTCTTGTCTTTCACTTTAAAACCCTTCGGTTGTTTCATGTATATTTCTTATTCTAAATTTCCATGAAGAAAAGTTGTCTTTACATCAAACGGTTCGATTTCTAAATCCAAGCTAGTGGCCGACCTAAGAACAACTTGAATAGAAGGTATTTTTATAATTGGTGAAAAAATCTCTTTAAAGTTAATTCCCTTATTCTGATGAAAGTCTTTCACAACAAGTCTAGCCTTGTATTATGGTTTCAAATTGCTTTCTTTCATTTTTAACTTGTACACCCACTTATTTGTGAGTGTTCTCTTGCCCTTAGGAAACTTCATTAATTCAAATATGTGGTTCTTATACAAATATTTGAACTCATCTCGTATAGGTTCATGCCACTCATTCTTTTGATCACATGACATTATCTCTTCATAAGTTTCTAACTCTCCTACTCTCGTGCATCAGTAACACAAACTCATGCGATAGATATCTTTGTGAGGATCTACATTCTCTTTCTGATCTTCTAATTTGAGGTAGGACCGGTTTTTTTTACTCAACTGACTCAATTGGTTACTCTTGCTCAACTGATTCACTTGTCTCAACTGAAGAATCAATATTCTGTGAGGATTCGCCCTCTTTATGATTTCCATGCACTTTTCCCGCGTAATTTCCACCCAACACAGTTGGAGGATTTGGGCTAAAACTAACATGTTGAGCTATATTCTTTAGCTTTCCTAACTTGTTGATGTCTTCAATGGTTTGATTCTCAAATAACACCACATCTCAACTTCTAGTGACTTTCTTTGTAGTTGGATCCTATAATCAGTAACCAAACTTTTCATATCCATAACCCAAGAAGATGTATTGTTTAGATTTGTCATCAAGTTTGGCCTTTTTATCTCTTGGAACATGTACAAATGTCCGACAACTAAACACTTTTAGATAACTATAGGAAATATCTTCACGGAACATCTTCTTAAGAGAAATTGATGGAGAAAGATTTATCAAGTCCACGGCTATTCTCATCGCTTCACCCCAGAATGACTTAGGTAACTTCGCATGAGATAGCATATACCAAATCCGATCGTTAATCTTCCGATTCATTCTATCCGCTACCCCATTATGTTGTGGTGTCTTTAAGACAGTCTTCTCAATCTTGATACCATAGTCCCTATAATAATACTTAAATGGACCTTTATATTCTCTACCGTTGTCAGCTCGAACACATTTCAAATTCTTCATGGTTTCTCTTTCCACGTTGACATTGAATTATTTGAAAGCCGCGAGCACCCGATCCTTAGATTTCAAAACAATAGCCCACACTTTTCTAGAGCAATCATCAATAAATATCAAATGCATCACTAAGTGTTTTAGCATCTATGCAACAAACATCAGTGTGAACTAAATCAAGTACATTTAACTTTGTGTGTGGAGAGGAACTATGAAATGAGAATCAATGTTACTTACCCATTAGGCAATGAGTGTATTCAGTTAGATTTCTCTCCTTCAATGGTAAAAGATTCTTTCTAACAAGAGTTTCAAACCCCTTCTCGCCAAGATGACCAAGCCTTATGTGCCATAGATCAATTGAGAAATCCTCCACTGCATTTATCTATTCTCTAATTAACTTTGTTTTCATGGTATAAAGAGTGCACGTCTTCTTGCCTTTTGCCATTACTATAGAGCTTTTAGTCAATTTTCATTTGCCATCATAGAAGGAATTGCAATAACCATTGTCAACTACCGTGGAGATCAAGTGAAGTTGAATATCCAGAACTTGTCTCACTTTTCTCAGAAGCAAATTACATCCCATATGGTCTCCAAATAAACATATCTCGTGCCAATGACATGGAAACACCGCTATTTTCCATACTAACACAACCAAAGTCACCACTGCAATAAGATGTAAAGTAGTCACGCTGTGAAGTGACATGAAAAGAAGCTGCGGAATCAATAACCCAGCTAGAGTCTTAACATGTAAGGTTTACACAACCATTGAATGCAACTACTGTTGTAACTTGTTTCTCTTCCTTCTTCTTTTTTTTTTATCTCCATTTCTATCATGGTATTTTTGTCTCTCTTTGATAGCCAACATTATTTAGCATAATGTTCCATCTTGCTACAATTGTAACACTTCATACTTCTCTTCGACCTTAACTTTGACCTTCTTCTTGACTTACCCCTATCGTAACTTTGAAACTTTCTTAATTGGCTTCTCACCCTGTTCTCCGTCAAGTGCCCCGATTTAGAAGCATAATCCAAGCTTTTTTCCCTTATTTTTCATTAATAGCTTTTTTTATCATGCTCATAGAAAGCACATCATAAGGAGCTAAATTGTTAATGCTACAACTAAGGTGTCCCAAATATCGAGAAGAGTACTAAGCAACAAACATAATTACAATTCATCACCTAGGTCAATCTCAAGATTTTTCAATTGATTTATAATATCTTAAAATTCACTGAAGTGTTTCGACATACTACTCCCCTCCTAGTATTTCAAATTCACAAGTCTTTTAACTAGAAGATATTTATTTTGTGGGGTTCTTCTTTCATAGAGATTTTATAGTTTCTTTCACAAGTATCCACTTTCGTTTCTTGAGCAACATGATGAAACACACTATCATCAATCAATGAGCGAATAAACCAACTGTTTTTTGATTCATTCGCTTTCACTTTGTCTTCTTTGTCTTCTTGAGACTCATCACATCGACGGGATCAAATAAATCTTTGCATATAATATGTCTTCCATCTGAGGCTTCCATATAGAGTAATTCAAGGCATTCAATTTAAACATGGTGCCACTCAATTCCTCCATTTAATACTAGAATTTGAACACTAACTCTAATACCACTTTGTTAGGGAAAACGGGTAGCACTTCAACACAAACTAAGTCAATCAATGATCAAAATATCCCTTGAAATTAAATTGACTTAATCCAACAACAACTATAATATATATCCAACAAAGCAACCTCACAACGAGTAAATATAATAGCGGAATAATAAGAAGACAATACACCAAGATTTACATGGAAAACTCAAAATGGAAAAACTACTGACAGCCCAAAACTTTTACTAATTACCAATAATAGTAGATACACAAAGGGTTAATCTCTAGTCACATACTAAAAAGTTCAACATCAAGATACAAGAGTATTTCCTCACCACAAAAGTGAAACAATATAAAATGGCAAGAAAATCTTAATCTCGATTGGAGAATTTGGAGAGGAATCTCAACGAATAAAAACCATCAACTCGTAGCACTCGGTCTCACGAACAACATACTCAAATTTAAGCTAATTTCGTCAATGTTTGCTTTAAATTATCGCACCTTTTTTTTGTCTTCTTTTATTCTCTGTTGGCAGAGAGATCCCTTCTCTCCTCCCCTATTTTCTTTTTTTCTCCGTCTGGCACTCCACCAAGACGCGCAAAACCAGCAGCCCCTTTCTTTTTCACTTTTCTTTTACTTTTTTTTTTTATCTTTTTTCTCTGTTTTATTTTATTTTATTTTATTTGCTAGCTTGGCCCATAAGAGGCGGACCCAGCAACAGATTGGAGGACCCAAAGAATAACATATCTTGCCGTTGTGCACATGGTTTTCGTGGTGCGTCGGATCTGCAAACAGAAACAAAATGGGTTTCCATACAATTAAACCTTACTAATTTTATCGATGAAATCATTAGTCCATTACCAATAAATCCCCGATTCTAATTAGAAAAATCACTATTTGATTGAGGCGATTGTCGACGGGGCTCTGCACTTTCCCGCCTATTTCATCATGGGGATTGCAAGACGTGCATGGAACCGTTTTGCAAATTTTCGCGAAATGCCATATATGATTGCTGCATAATTATGGCACGTCAAGAAAAAAGAAAAAGTATCTCATGATTTTTTCTGATTATAAAAAGGTGTTTCCAGATATTTTTGGCCCTACACTCTTATCAACACGTGTAACTTTCAATCGTTGGTCTTTGTTTTCGCCTGATACAATACTAGATGATCAAGTCTAAGTTTCACTTTCACTTTTTACCGCGAGAGATCGGTGATTTCTCGGAACAGAAGCCGACTAATTCCCTCCCAATCTTGTTTCCCGCGTGAAATAAAAGAAATCGGAGAGTGAAACGAACAAATTCCGCAAAGTCAAACATGGTTGTAGATACCGAACTTGCACAAGTTTTGTTAAATTTCAGGCCAATGCTCCATAGTTCTCCATTTCTTGAAATGGTTCTGTCAATCTAATCAGAGAAAATAACCAAACAAAAGGCTCTACTGCTAACCGTGATTCTCGTCCGATTTTGGGCGGTGAGTGGAGTAGCTACATCTAAGCTTCACTATTAGATTGAGTTGAACCTGCTCGCCACAAGAAATATGGGACAATGCTTTTCCTTCTGAAAAATAGAGTAAAGCAACATCAGAGCTTTAATAGTATAAAGTTATTATTTTGGGTCTTGTTGGCTATTATGTTGCATGCAATAGTATTTTAGTATCCTTTGTATATTAGTCAAAATACATTAGACGAGAGCCGGCAAATTCTAGTAAATAAGAAGGTCAATGATTATTCGAGGTGACAGAACGAGGCACTTGCTAGTTCATGCTCTATTGCAGCTCACCTATCATTTTTCCATTAGAATCCCCATAGTCCAAGAATCAGAAAAAAGTTGCCCCTCTAAACCTAATCTCAAGAAAGGCAATGCATGGCTATAATTGATAAAGTAATGTAATGTCACAAGTCGATCAATACACACTCACGCTCAACAAGAATCTACTCAAAATAATCATGGAGGGAGGAACTCTAGAAGAGAAGCTCCGATATTCTATTAACTTTGTAAAATGATCCAAAAAGTATGAGCTCTGAACCCTCTCTATAAAAAACTCAATCGATTATGACCGTTGATCAATCATCAATCTAATATTGGGTGATCGCACCTCCTTATCTAGCAATAAGAGCACACCTCCCTATCGACAATCAAATTACAAAGACCTTTTTTAGAATATTGTTATATTACCATATTGTCCCTCTAGAAATATTCTAGAGAATTCAAGAGAGAGATTTCTGTTCATGGATGATTCACGGTCCTTCAAGCTTGAAATCTCTGGACCGTGACAAAAGAATGGTGAATGGCATTGCCCAAAAGAAAGAACAATTAGCCTAGCATAAAGCGTAGACATCGGATTAACCCTACATTACATGCTCGTCCGAGGGCAATTTTACAAATCACGGGCCAGAAAAGGATGAAATATATGATCTAGACAGTTGGCCATAGCATATAGTTCAGTTCTAGAGAAAAGTTTCTGCACTCGGGTAAAATTGTTTACTGCATATTGTAACAGAAAGTGTTACTAACAGACTTGGAAAATTACTTTGTTTTCTTTTTGTGGCAATAAAAAAATTGCTTGTTAACCGGCAGAATAAGTGGTCTTTTTATTTGGTCTAATCTGATCCAACATGTATGTAAAAAGTGAATGGTGCACGGACAGATGGATTTCTTTTGAAAGCTGCTAGCCTGATAGTCTAGCAGTACGTAATAGTTATTTCTGACCACATGATCTCTCAATCAATGAGTGTTTTTTATGCAAAACACGCGACGATGGTGTGTGATCTACGATTGAGATTGTACTGTTCCAGATAATACTATTATGGAAGCATTTCTCTTTCCTTTTTGTGGGCCAATTTGCAATGCGGCAATGACTGAGGGATACTCAAAAACCAAAGAAGATCGTCGTCACTGGCTTAAACCCCAGAATGCTCAAGCCCGCTAAATCCACCACATAGGTATCCTGGCTTGTTGGTTCCATCTTGTGTCAGAAACTACTAATCGCAAGTTCATTTTACCGTGGAGAACCTCAAGTCGCACAGGTTTGATTTATTGCAGTCCTAA